>JNBR01000017.1:36550-78494 GCA_002081595.1 Achlya hypogyna
CTAGCGTTGTGGCTTCATCGCCTGCCGTGGCAACTCGAGAGCCGACTTCAGCACCTGCCGTGGAAACGGCAACTCCAGCTCCTGTAGTTGCCACTCTCGAGCCAATTGCCCCGACGTTGGCGCCCGCCGCGGCGTTGCCGACACCTTCCACAAATATTCCTGTCCCTGCAGAGAGGGTTCCAGCGCTAATGTTGGAGCAACCATCAGAAGGACGCCCCACAAAGCTACCTCCCGCTAAGTCCAAGGAGCTCCTCAACGAGATCCACTTGCCAGCACAAGTTGTTAAGGAACCAGTCGCGGAGATGGCTTCAAAGCCCGCAGAGGCGAAGCTCCCATTCACCGAGGCGGTACGGCCTACGACAAGCTCCACGCCAGTTTCTACTGCCGCCAAGTCCAATGGTCAGTCACCAGGGTCATCATCGACCTCGGAAGCCATCGCCCACTCGTCGTCAAAGACTCTTCCTGCGCCGACTCAGGACGCCCCTGCTCCTTTGATCTCGCAACTCCCACCGACGCTCCCAGCCGTCGGAGAAACTCCTCCGCCCGCGGCTGCAGGCCTCGCCCCAGTCGTCGCAACTGGAACGCTAAGCGTGGCGACAGACGGCCGCCCGCAAGACCCTCGAAAGAAGCGCCCGGCGCCCGTCGAGGACAACCCGCGCCAGAAGAAGTCGCCGGCCGACTGCGTGGATCTCGTGTACGTTGGTCGCTCCTCTTCTCGTGTTCTCACCAGCCTTCTAGGCGAGTGCACCGCTACTTCCACGCGATGCAGTACCTCATCCACAGCTCCCAGCCGCGGGAGGCTGCTACATTCCAAAGTGATAGATAGCTGTTTATACAAGCACATGTACACACTAGGGATCTCATGGTACCGGCAAGCGATGTGCGGCAAAGTCCAGGCGCTGCGTGAGGACACCAAGGAGAATGAGCTCGGTCGTGCACACGTGGGCGACGTTGCGAAGTTTTTTCTGCACCGTCTTGGTTGTCACGGCTTCCGTCGACGATATGACGATGCAGTCGGCCCGAGGCGTGGCAAGGACCTACGGCGGTCTTGAGCCACGGCCGCCAAGTCAGCAAGGACGCACGCGACCACCTGCGCACTGAATGATCTTCTCAAGCTCTGCGGGGGGAGGCTTGATGCTTTTGTGAGGGGTGATGTAGAAGGCATGGGCCTGCAGGAACGCGCGCCGCTTGGCCGGCGCGTAGTCGTACATGGTGCGTTCGAGCTCAAAGCCCCACTGCGCCTCCTTGGCCGTGTCACGGAGGCTGTACTCGTGCTCGTCGGCGGGACGTCGCATCTTGGCGGAAGCGTGAAGCCACGCCTCATCTAGGATATGCAGGCAGCAGGAGATGCCGCAGAGCATCTTGACGGTGCGCTTGAGCTCCCGAGATGGCGCCACAAGGTGCGTGGCGCAGGTCACATCTTCTTCGAACTGGGCCCCCTTGATGGCCCGGATCTACGTACCGTGCATGAGCTGCCGATAACCGCGGGAGTACCTTGCGGAGAATGCTCTCGGTCGGCTCGATGCCCGTGAGGACGATGCGAATGACTTCGAACGCGCCGTCGCTCGTTGCCGGAAGTGACTCGGTGAAGGACGACGATTCACTCGGCGACTCGGACGGCGTGCGCTGCAGCCGCTTGCGCGACCGCGGCTGCGACTCGGCGTAGTCTTCGCTCTCGGTGTACGCGGGTTTGCGGGAAGCTTTGCGCTTGGGCTTCAAGTTGGGCAGCGGCTCCGACTCCGGAGCGCTCGTCGGTATTTTGGGCAAGGTAACTACTTCTGCCGCCCGCGGCAGCTTCGGGGTGGAGGTTGTCGCTGAGAGATTGAGCTCAGATTGCAAGACTGGCGTATGCTCGGGCGTGGTGGGACCCCTGGTTTTTGCGGACGCAGCGATGAGCTTGGTGCGAAACGACGCTGGCTCGAGCACAGACGGCTGGTCGAGAATGAGGGGCTCGGTATCGACATCGCGCTGGAGAGAAGCCGCTGAAGAAGGCGGCGTTGGCTTGTCATTGTACGCCATGGCGCTGTTGGTCTGGGTTGAGGCATCGTCGTCGCTGGCGTTCGTTTCAACGTCACTTGATGTTTCATTCGAGTGCATTGCTTGTGTCTCGCTGTATGGTGGAAGGTCCGCGATCACCTGACTCTGGCGCTCGTTAGCCTTGTGTACATCGTTTCCCCATTGCGCAAGAAGGTCGGTGCCACCAACCCACATATCCTCCGATTCGTTTCCACTGTCATCGTCGTCACCATCGGCCATGTCCACGGGGTTTACGAGGCTCAATTTGCGCTCTTCCAGCTTCATAAGCGCTACGCATGACAATCGATATGAGATATTTAGACGTTCCCGGGGCCTACTCGTGTATGTCTTGGTGTCTGGCATGAATTCGTCTTGCGATAGGCAGTTGGAGAGGAAGCGAATCTGCGTCTCATCCTCGTCGAAGCTGCAGAGCACGAGCTTCTTGGGGCTCGCGATCTCGTAGGCTTCTTGCGTCGTCGTCTTCTTCCACTGGCTTGGCGTCTCCTGGTCACCCACGACCTCCGTCGCGACCTCCGTCTCCATGGCCCTGGATTTGGTTTCCGTCCGATGAGCGCTGCCTCTGATTGGACCAATTTCTGTAGCAATCTGATTGGTAAAAATGATTTCAAGCGTGTGACCTCGTGGCAGCTTGGGATCGCAGCACGCGTATCGTAAGCGCTTCAACGCAACACTCACAAGCCGGGAGGGCTGTTCACCAAGCGAATGCATCCTCTTGGCACTAATGGCGGTCGCGATACGAATCCCTGATAATGCCAACCCCTCTAGTCGTGATAAGTCATGGCTCATCCACCTACCAACAGGCGATTGTTTCCCTGCGATTGCGCCGACCTGGTATGTACTTGCGCGGGTTCGACAGCGTTGGTACCGTACACTCTTGTCGCGGACGCGGTTGGAGGCACCCCTCTGCTTTTCGCGCACGATGGCCTGCTTCGGCCCTGGGTTCACGAGCACCGCATTGAATATTGGATGTACCAATGCGGCACACAACTCTGCAGCTGCGGTGTGTTATCGTCCCAGTGTCGAATGCAGAGGTCGCGAGAAGTGAAGCGTTGAGACGGAGGACACTGGCTATCGCGTCGACATTGGCTACCTCTCGCGTCCAGCAGACACCCTCAAGCTCAGGGCATTAGGTATTCGAAGAGTGCCAGGTGGAACGGTCAGCTCAGCTTTATCCGTGGATCCAATCTTGATGTGGTAGGGGTTTGGACAATGGAACGGCAGTCCCTTCGGCCTAGCAGAGCGCCACGGAACTGAATGAGGACGGGCTGCACAGCTGGACCATACTATTAAATAATACGTCGGGACGTCATAACGGAAAGCGTCAACACGGGGTGCGTTTGTACAACATGTTCCAGCGCTTAACTCCCTTGCGAAGCAAACGACGCCTACCGCGACGGCGATCCTCGCATGCTGGCGGGCAGCGTCGCGGCTGCTGCGGACGCACTGGTACGACTTTCATCAGCGCCGTGACATTTCAGTAGGCACAGTTTTTGGGCGGCGGGGTGTCGCCTCGAGTGGCGCAGTGTTGTGCTGGAGCGATTTCCCTTGGCTGTCGGCAGACAAAGGACCAGGTGTGCAGGTGGGTGCGCGAGGAGCTTGGCTTAGCTAGGTTCGTTGAGCACAAGAGCACATGTGCTCCCTCGTATGAAATGCATGACTAAAGAGGCAGGAGTGCCCGGTACTTGCTGGAAAGCCGAAGCCGGAGGCGAATGTATACATCGCTTGAATGTGTCGATGGAGTACCCTCCTGTCAGTGACGTGCCTATCTGTCAATGCGAGCTCTCCGGTCAATGCAAATAACATGCTCTGTTATCTGTGACGTGCGCTCCTGTCAATGGTGTTCTCTCTTGTCAATGCTGGCTGCATCACTTAATGCTTTAGGCCAGTGTGGGTACTTCTGTAGAACCTCTTTGCGTATAGTCAAGGGATCGTCAGGTTCAAACGACGCTGCAGGGCTCTACGAACGCACGTAGGCAACTCAGCCTGTGACTCCGCCCACGACGAAGGTGCCATCGACTGGCGAGCAAGCGCCTGGGGCCGCGGCCCTTCGAAGCGCGTGGCCGCACCAGCGACGGCCACGTCACTTTTGGTCCTGCGCACACTCCCAGAGAGAATGCAACCGCCCTCAATGCGTTTAACATTTCCAGCTATGCGAAGCGTGCTAGAGGACGTGCTACAACCGACAACGTCGAGATACTGGATTAGATCGGGCATATGGTGATAGCAAACGCCAAGGTGGATTCAGTCGGGAACTTATCGATGGTATCATGCCTTGCTTTTCAACTCTTTGATGGACTTCATGATGCCCTACTCAAGTTTTGGATTAGAAGCGCTACAGTGGCATTGGCAGTAGGGTCCACGCCAAGGCTTGCATGCGCTCAACTAGTGGACTCCGTCTTCTTAGTCAAAGAAGGCGGGACGTCAAGGTGGACATTGACGTGGGAAACCAGCCGACGCCGTCACGTGTACAATCGAGTGCGGCCACGACAGCCCACTGGGCCTCACGATTGACGCCATCTCGCACGAGACATCAAGAGCACAAATGGCACGGGTGCTCGAAAGTTTGGCTCGCATCACGTAGTCTTCCGAATGCTGTTGCCATGGCAAAAATTGGCTTGTGGCATGAACGGACCCCTCTCACGAAAAGTTCAGTGGCGAATCTCCCTGCAGGCGGATGGAACTGGCCTATGAGAGGGGGCGTCCCACGGCTGTGCACCACAGATAACTTCGTTGCAGCGGTACTGACGCCTCGAGGCGCAACCTTTGCAGACGCTGAAAAAGGTGCCACTGGGCCTACCATTCAGTGAGTGGCGGTGATGTGGATCTTGCCTTGCAGGTGGAGGGTCCTAGTCACTTTACAGTAAACGCGAGGCACCATCGAGGCCCGTTGTCAGTGCCCCGGCTGCGTCTTCGAACCAACGTGGTGGTGCTGGCGTGGTTGCCTTGAGTATTATTACGGTAGAAGCAAAACGATAAATGGGGTGCTCCTTGGGTCTTGTTAAACAAAACGGGAAAGGTTATGGCATAGCTGCGTACTTTCGGGCAATAGGGCCAGCAGAATGTGTTATGACGTAGAGCGGTTGCGTCTATTGCAGGGGCATTGACGGGCTAGGTTGTAGAAAGTCTGCACTTCGTCAAAGCGCCCTAGAATTGATCCCAGAAGGCAGGTTTAACTGAGTGCCCACCCACGTAATATGAACACCAAGTTATAGTGAACGAGCTCCGGTGTCATTGAGGTAAGCTAGGGGGCAACATTGCGGCAAATCATGTTAACTGGGATCAGGTCTATGCAAACTTGGCAATAACTTCGCCAACGCCTGTGGGTAAAAACGGCAGCGCATCGCCTACGAGGCGCGAAACGAGGAGAGCCACGACGACGTAGTACTCGTGTTCCTTTGCCACCTCCATAGCTAGGCGTCCGCGCTACGAACAGTTGACGATCTCAACATTGCACGCAGGCAGACCTTGTCGAACATGTAGATGTCAAATTTGTCGAGTTCGAGTAGTTTCACGACAGTCTCAACAAGCCCGCGTCCACACGCCAAGTGCAAGCCAGATTGCCCGTCCTCCTATGATGGGATCAGTCGCAGAGCTGATAACCAGTTTGTCACCGTTGAGGTAGAGTTCAGGTTGACTTCGGGTATCGTCGAGAGAAGGTCGATCATGTCCCGATAGCCGAAGGCACAGGCCATCATGAATGGTGTCCACCCAATGAGCTTCTTGTTTATTGTAGACGAGTGCCGCAAAGAGACTTACCATGGGATGGGTGACGTTGAGGTCCACGTGCGGCGCAAGTAGCTTGATTACGTCGCTGCATCCCTTGTTCGAAGCTGCCATGAGTGGAGAGGTACCCACCTAGGTAGTAGATATCTTATGTGGGCGACGTCAGGTTTGACTACATTGTTTGTGATCAGCGGCTGAATGCGCTGGTCCCGAAGAAGACGTTCAACGACTACCGTACTGCCCCGACCACTAGCAATCAGCAGCGCCGTATTTTTGCTCTAATCCCTTGAGAATATGGCTCCATTCAAGTAGCAAACCTTGTCTTGGGCGTTGATGTCGAGCGCTGGAAAAGCAAGCAGGGCCTCCAGAATCTCCATGTTTTCATGCTGACACGCGAGGATTAAGACGCTGTTGGCGGCCTACGGGGTCGTAGTTGTTAACACTCTACAACTCCGTACCTCGGCGGCATTACCGGCAACGTCGAACAACGGATGCTTTAGGAACATCCGCACGAGATCGATGTCAGGAAACACTTCCACAAATGGCATCAGGCCACTCTGCGAGATGCGTTTGCGAAGGCATCGCACAAGATGGCGAACCTTGGACGTCAGGGCGACGTTCGTCTCAGGGTTTTGTAGCAGTCTCTCAACACACGCCCAGTTTTTGGCTCTGATAGCCGCGATCAATGGTGTCGATCCAGACTGGCAAGCCATGAGCGAACGATACACTTATGGCGAGTCGCACCGACGGATGCTTATAGTTGACATCGCTGACGGGAAGAAAATAGCGAATGAAGCAGTCGTTGTTGAGCTCAATCGCTGCGAGCAGGGCTGGCGACGCCTTCGAGAGCGTGAGCTGCGGGTAAGAAATTGACTCGTCGGTACCAAGTCGAAAGGAACCGCCGTGGGGTTGAACGAAATGCTGTCCATGAGCGAGACCACGATGTTCGCAAGGTTGTTAAGCAACGCCAGCGTCATGGGTGACATGCCGTTCTAGCCGAGGCATGAGCAACTTGAGAAGGAGCGCGCTACGTTGTCGGTGGCATGAATATCGACGCCTTCGATGGTCAGCAGGAGGCTCACAATGCACCCCTTTGCCTCGATTGTCTCCGCGATAATATCGTTGGAATCGTAGGCATCGTAGGCATTCTCGGCGATTTCAGTGGGTGGCGTGAGACTCGTCGCCAAATGCAGTGGCGTCGACCCATACTACGACATTTTGGCCACGACTATTGTCACGGCTTTCCAAACCTCATCGGTCAAGAACAGGCCCAAGAGAAGCAGGAGCGAGACGATATCTTCGTGGCCCTTGTCGCTCGCCAAATGTAATCCATTGCGACCATTTGGCTACATTGACGTCGGCCACAGCGAGTAGGTGCGAAATTCCCACCAGGCAGATGGACACGTCCAAGGTCGGGATATCGAGCAAGGCTTCGACCACTTCGGTGAACCCCAGTTCACATGCTATCAAGAAAGCCGTGTATCCGTCCTAATCATGTCATCAGGCGAGCGACGAGTTCAATGCGTACAACATCCTTGAAATTGACGTCAATTGAGTCCTTTGCTGCCAATAGTCGCACGACCTCCGTGTTGAACTCTTGCGCGGCCACGAGCAACCCAGAACGGCGGTTCTGACAGCACAATTCGACACTGCGCTACTTGGGATCTGTCGTACCGTCTCCAAGAGGAAACCAGTGTCAATGCGAGGGTCGTCAAATAGCAGATTGACCGCTTCCTCTCGTCCAAAAGCGCAGGCAGCGAGCCACGGGTTGAATCCAGTCTGCAGACATGAAAAAGATGCATTTGGTGCGCAAGGCATACCTGCCATGATTGGTTATAGTCCAAGTCACCGCGTTCAAGGAGTGCAGTAAGTATGGGCACAGAGCTTGTAATCGCCGCCATGTGCAGGGCCGACTCGCCCATCTATGAGATGTCACTTCTAAACCAGGAGAGAAGAGTATTCGCACCGAGGCCGTGAGGGTTATGTCAACGGTTGGAATTTGGAAGAGGCGAAAAAATATAGTATCATACCCGCGACTGCAGACATGCATCAGCGCCGTGCTGCCGGTCTACATAGAGCGGGATGTGGATTTCGACACCAAGGGTCTATAACCGAGTCTTGGGCATTCCAGTTGACGTCTGGTCGTTCAAGGAGCACGTCGACGACGGCTTCAGAACCGTTCATGCATGCGATAATCGCAGGTGTTAAGCGATGAACGCCATACTACGAAAAAAATGTGCCGAGTCATTCGTGTAGAGTGCCCACCATAGAATCCGCGACCTGTGTTGTCGGGCGATTGACGTCAGCATCTGGATGCGCCAGGATCAAGGATATAATCGCTAGATAGTTGAGGTCGCAGGCCAAGTGCAGTGCCGTCATTCCCGTCTGTCGGAGTATATTGCTGAACCTGACCAAGTTATGGTAGATCGTACTGTTTCAGCAGTGATGTTGATGGTGGGCTCCTCCAGCAGTATTGCAACGATATCCTCGTGGCCACAAGAGGCCGCTGCATGAAGCCCCGTCGTGCCTGCCTGAGAAAAATGGTGATTTGCCGGTTTGCGAGCATCGTACATAAAGGTTTTCGCGGTCCACTTCAAGGGCATAGTTGATGTCGACCTTCGAAAGAAGGCTGCGAACAGAGTCCAGGTTTCCGGCTTCACAGGCGTCGATGAAGGTCTCATTCTAACATGCTGATTAGAATCTCGTCTGCCAGCATCGATGAACTCGTTTGAGTTTCTCGTCAGTGGTCATGTTGTCTGAGATCATTGCCATCTTGTTTCGGCGCAAGAGGTAAACTGGTAGTACAGTCGAACTTGCCTACATTCAGGATGGGGGCGTACAAGTTCGCCCCCATCCTGAATCGTACTGTATTCGTACGGCATTCTATATAAAAGGCTGTGTAATAATACATTACTACTGTACGTTGAATGTACTCCATTGGACTGACTACTGAATTCATCCAAAATAACATGACGTGGCGGCACATTGCGCTGGCATCGATTACCGCAGGAGGTCGAACATGTTTTCCTTGCCGCAAAGGCAGCGCATGTGGTGGTGAGCAGTCTTGACGACTGGCGGTAATAACTCCTCTAGCAGTACTTCGGCAAGCAAGTTGGCGCCGGCGCGACCGCCCATGAGGTTACCAGCCGTGGGTCCCAGTCGAAGTGCACCATAGGCACCCATAACGAAAACGTTTATGCCCGGTGCCACTCGCAGCTCGTCATCGACGTTGGGAAAACCTCCCGTCACGGTCATCCCCAGCGGTAGAATTGCCTTGAAAAGTGGGTCTCGGGCAATGTCAATGTCAGCGCCCGTTGCCAAAATGACCTCGTCGACAATGATGGTTTCAGCCACGTCGAGCTGCACGTGAAGGTGCCCGTCGATGTCGTTAACGGCGACAATTTGCACACCGCCGCGGTGGGTGTAATTGTGTGGTGTTGTTGCGGCCATAAGCTCGTCTAAGGCAGCTTGGGTCACAGAGCCCCGACCGCGAGCTGCTTTAATCTTATTGAGACGCCCGAGAGGATCGCGCTCGGCGAAAAACTCGGCGCGCATCTTGTCGCGCAGCGTCGGTGAGAGCCACTCAAGAGGCACGTCATACGGTTGCACACGAAAGTGCTGCGACCGCGTCAGTAATGTGACGTAACGAGCTCCCCATCGCAGCGCCTGCTTGGCCAAGTGCACTGATGTGAGCCCGCCACCAACGATCAACACGTGCGGCCTGGTCTTTGCGTACCGGGCGGCAACTGTCGCCAATCCTTGGGCCACAAGATCGGTACTGTGGTACGTCGCACGGCATGTGAGTGACCATTGCGGGCGTCGCGGCAATCGTTGTGTGCCGACGGCGACAACGACCTTGGAGGCTTGAAAGACGCGACCGGAAGCACAATGCACACGGTAGCTGCTGGGGTGCTTCTTGTCGCCTTCGGTAAAAATGGGCTCAATGAACCCTGCCTGCTCTTTCTCGACAAGGCCCGCAACGCCGTATTGATGCACTAGCTGGTCGTTGAAAGTAGCGAAGAGAGCTTGACTCGGGCACCCGAAGAACTGTCGATCATTCTCGCTGAACATTGACGTGTTGGACGCAAACGCACGGTTTTTCTTGTTGAAGGGGATCGTGGCTGGGGGCGGTGTAACCTCGCGGCTACGTCCCGCCGACGTGGCGAAGTCCCGGAGGCCTTCAGGCCTGAGCGGATCGAGATGTACACCGAGAGGACTGCGTAGGTGCGAAATGCCGAAGAGCTCAAAGTTGGCATTCCAGTTGGCACACCAGCACCCCGATGGGTCAATGACGCGGATGCAGTCGCGGAGATTGACGCGGTGTGGCGCCAGTTGTTTCTTTCGCCAGTATGAAAGCATGGTACTCTCAGCCTCGGTGAACTCGCCAGCACTGTCCTCCTCGAGGAGCGTGAGTACGAGAGAGAGTGCGTGGGGGCCGGCACCAACGATGACGATAGGGACAATGGGCTCGACCATGGAAGTTGTAGTTTGAAATGACCATGAATCATCGTTCAGCATGGGGATCCGGCGGCGGCATCATCCGACGGCGCCAGAAGCACTTCGCCATGGAATCGAGCGTTCCGACGGCGGTGAATGATTTGCACAAATACAGTACCAAAGTTAGTTGCGTTTTGTACATTTCGAATGCTCCATTCCAATGGCAAATTGGAGGATTTGTACGCCCTACAGGACGATCGATAAGCGAGGCAATAAACGAAGCGCGGGCGGGCGCTGATTGTTCTTTACGCTCACAGCTTCAAGCTCGCGAGCCCACAGCCGAAGCAGTTTGAGCTCAGGCGCGGTTACGCGGAAGGCTCGGATGGTAGCACCTCCTCAAAGTCCTGTCGAGTGAGATCACGCAGTTCGCGCCCGCCGATTGCAAATATCCAAGCTCGAGTCGGATTGTAAAAAACAACGAGGAGAGGGTCTAATTACGTTTATGGGGCTACACCTAGTTCTTGGAGAAGTACTCGCACACCTGGTCCATGACGAGCCACTGAATACCGTACGAGGGGCAGAGACGCGTGAGGCGGGGAACGAGGCCCTTGTACAGGGCGCTGAAGCCCTCCTCCTTGGCGATGATGCGCATGGCGTCGACCATGCCATTGTACTTGGGCACCGTACCCTTGGCGTTGTCCTGCGCCATGAGGCGCGTCTTGACGACGTCCATCGGGCAGTTGATGCACGGGCCGGGGATCGCACCGAGCATACCCGTCAGCATGCTCTTCCACGGCGACAGGCTCTCGCCTTCATTCAAGTTCCACACGTGCTTCTTGATCGCCGTGTTAGACCAGAAGCTGCACGCCTGGTTGAGACCCTGCCGGCCGATCGTGGGGGCGCAGCCCTTCCACAGCGCGAAAGGTCCCTCGTTCTTGATGATCGTCATCGTCGTCTGAAGCGGGCCGCGATACTTAGGCACCTCACCGGCCACAACGTTCTGGCCCTGGAGGCGAGTCTTGACAACCTCGAACGGCGTCACGATGAGGACGGCTTCCGTGGCGCCAGCGAGCGCACCGGCGATGAACTCGTTAAAGCCGCTGACCTGGCCGTTCTTGTCCGAAAGAATCTTACGGTAGATGGCGTTGAAGTAGAAGCGCGTGCCGTTCTTGGCGACGACGTGGATGGTCCAAGGCGTAAAGCCCTTGTAGAGAGCCTTGGGGCCCTCCGCGCGCACGAGCTGCTTGCCGCAGTCAACCATGCCCTTGTATTGGCCGACCTTGTCGAGCTGAAGGCGCGTCTTGGCCACATCCAGCGGCGTAAGAATGATGGCCTCAATGACACCGGACATAGCGCCAGCAAAGAACTTGACGGTGGGCGACACCTTCTTGGGAGCGTCCGCCTGGATCGGGGCGCGGAGACCACCCTCACCGACCTCGACACTGGCCTTCCACCACTGCTTGGAGAACTCGCGCACATCGGGATCCCACATGAGCGCCTCGAGGTTCGGGTTGGTTACCATCTTGGAGCGCATGAGCAGGTAGAGGTGCTTGAAGTCGTCTTCGGTGATCTTGCTTGCATCCTTAGGGTGAAGATCCTTGATCATCGTCGTCGCTTCAGCGATCGTGACTTGGATCCCCATCTTGACCATGGCTTCCTGCAAGGCTTGTTCATCAAGGAAGCCCTTGCCTTGGACATCAAAGGAGCGAAAGATCTGGGCAATGAAGTTTTCGTGCACCGCGTGGAAATCCTCAAACGTTAGCTTGCCCGCGTGCGACTTGTCGAGCTTGGTCATAAGCGCAGCCGCGTCCTCGGGCGAGAGGCGCACGCCGGCCTTCTTGAGACCCTCTTGGATGTCAGCGGCGCTGACGCTGCCCGTGCCGGCGACGTCGACCTTGGCGAAGGCCTCCTTGAGCAGGTTGTCGACCGTGAGGCGCGAGTCGCGGCGCAGGAGGGTCACGGGGCGGCTGTCGGCCATCTTGTGAAATTGAAAAGTGAGGTGTCCGAGGATGTAAGGATGTGGAAACCTCCAATCAAACGTGACGGGGCGAACAGGTTCTCGTACGATACAAAGCGTACAATCAATACGTACCGTAAATAAAACGATACGTACGTAGTACCGACGGAACGAACTGCGATGACACACCCTTGTCAGGCTATAAATAGCTGATTTGATTGGTCGACAAAGGCAACGAACGGTGAAAGGCAAAGTGGGATCGTGGCAGCGCGAGCGACGCGATAGGCAAGTCGACTCGAGGGAAAAAAGGCGGGGACGGAGAATGTACCCATTCACAGCGAAACTGCAACCATGGCGCAGACTCGGTCGTACGCACTCCAGCACGCTATATCGATAAACCATCGTCGACCTTGCCACGCGCGCCCATGGGCTGTTGCCACGGCCGACGCCACCACGTAGGATGCCTGCAATGCCCCACCCGCTTCCTGGGGAAGATCCTCGCGCCCCTGCGCGTCCCCTTCCCTGGCTCATCGCATCCGTTGCTCAGTGGCTTACTGAACTCGTCACCCTATCGTGATTGCAACCGCCAACACTGCGTATTGCGCGCATAGCACGAGCGTGGGTGGTGCCTAGGGCGGCGACACCTCATAACTGCGAAACGAGCTTCGTTGGTCGCTCTGCACAAGGGAATGCCACGTTGACCTCTTGAACCTGCGAGGAGGCAAACCCAAGATCGGCCTGCACATCCGCATAAGTGATACATTTATCCGGACAAATTCTGGCGAATGGCAGAGTTCGGTGGTGTGTTGGCACGGATCGCGATGCATCGCACATGGGCTTCCGTCGGCCCGAAACTCCGTACGTCACGACTCCCTGCTAAGACCGACGGGCGTCTGCAGGAGTGATATTGGGTACTGGAGCGGCAGGTGCAGCCTTGGCTTCCGGGCTGGCTCTTGAGGCCGACAACGGTAGCGAGCGGCGTCTTCTCCAAGCGTACCTTGACAATAAGCACGACGTCTACCGCTCCTCACAAGCCGTACACCGTATCAACGACGAACAAACACAGGACTTGTGCTTTAGGCTGGCGATGGCGCCGTCGACTTGGATGGAACGTGGCTCATGAAGGCTGAACCGTGCTTTCCCCATGTTTTGGTCGTGTCGCCCCAGGACAACCCAGCGGATGTGACCTCGATGTACGTTAGTGATGCGTTGTCTGTTATGTACTTACGTGGCTGCCAAGGTTGCTTCGAGGCGCTGTAAGCGTCCCTTTAGGTAAGCTAGGTGATTCCCACGGGTCCAACATGCTTTCGGACGCAGACGACGTGACCACCCTCTCGCACTCACTTCGGGTGCCACCCATAACGAGCTTGACAGCGCTTTGGGTCGGGTTTTTGCGCAAAATCCGATCTCTGCAGTTCTACGTCGAATCTGGACTGCGCCGCGACCTCTACCATGCGCGGTAATATTTCCATTCCCCACCACAGGAATGATGACGCCCTAGACTGCTGCAATACGAACTGGACCTCTTTACCGAGGCACTCGCACACAGCGCTAAGTCAACTGAAAAAGAGCCAAGACCGTACGTGTACATCACGGCCCCCCGTTCCGTTCTCCGCGTCTGCAGCACTGAACATCGCGCGTTGCTGCTGCAATGGTGCCAGGCCCTCGCCGCCAAAAAGCTTGGTACGGGCCGACCTCCGACGTCGCCGCCATCGATTCGTAGCCCATGTTGTGTGGCTGACGTCGCCGAGCGACGCTATCGCAGAGTTTGTGCAGGAGGCCAAGGCCACCACCGACCCCGACATTTGCCTCTTGGTGCGGCCGCAGAGCGAATGGTTCATCCGTGTGTGTTCATCGGTTCTCACGAACCGTGTAGCATCGACAATTCGTCCGCGACGGACAAGCTTGGCCTCCTCTCGGTACCACCTCCTCTCGATGCTATCTCGTGAATCCATCGCTGTGCCAGGCTCGGTATGGCATCGAGTTCTCGGAAGCCGACTCGGATCGCATCACAAGCAGCGGTGCCTCAAGCCCGCCTGGCTCGAACCTCACGCTGCGCTAGCCGGCAACTGGTGGGTTGACCTTGAGGCCATCTGTGTCGACATCGTCTCGCGCATGGAGGGCGACACCTCGCTAAGCCTCGCAGTGGACGATGCCTGTTCTGCTTTTGACGCCGACGCCAAGGCGGCATTGATCCAATACCTTCGCCTCGACGTCGACGTTGTGACCATGGATGAAAAGACGGATCTGCTGGAGAAATGGGCAGCTTTCCAAGCAGCGTGTGGTCTCAGCAACGAGACGACACAGGTGCTTGCGAACCCGCAAGCGCTCGTCAAGCCCAAGAAGCCGTCGCTTCCCGATGGTTCGCTCCACGGGCTTTTCCAACTTAGCGTCCGCTAGTGCGCCCCGTGTTGGCATCGTTTGCAGGCAGTGGTGTCACGGGCGAGCGCAAGTTCTGGAACCTTTTTGCCTTAAATTGGCTCCAGCTGCAACCCAATGTAGGCCGTCGCGGTGCCCCCTACTAACTATAGCCCAGACGCCAGTTGCCGTCGGCGTCGTGCCCTGCGAAGCCGTCGACGTTCTGCGAGGCTGTGCCGTAGTCGTGCGGCCAGTTCTCTCGCGGCTCTTTCGCGAACTTTGGGTGCGTTGGGTCTCCGCCAGCGCCGCCCATGGCCCGCGTAGGCCGACGACGCGGTGTGGACCAAAGTGCAGGAGCTGCAGCAGGCCATGGACGCCGAGGAGGTCGCGGCCGATTGCGACCGACGACTCATGCGATGACGTAGCTTCGCGAGCAAGTTCGCAACTACGAGAGCGAGGTGGAGATCACGGCCCGCGCCTACCTCAAGAAGCGCACCGAATACGAGCTGGCGTGGGATGCGTTCGACGACGCCGAGAAGGCACAGTACCGCGCCGAGGTGGAGCTTGTCTTCTTGGCGTCTCTGAGCGCCAGCATAGCTTTTTCTCGAAGAGCTCAAGCTGCAAGCCCAAAGAGATCACGTGGCGCGTCTCAAGTCCGTGTACGCCGTCGAGGCATAGAGATCAAGATATCCAAGGTGGCTTAGCAAATACACTACTCAAACGTGGCAGTCGGGCCGTCGTTCCGTCTACCGCCGGCCTACGGAGGACACCACATTTGTATACATTGATACAATCGCCCGCTGCAAAGCAACGGCTCTATGCGAGGGTACCTTGAGGAGGACCGTCCATGCGCGAGAGCATCCCCGCGCCGCCCGGAAGCCCTTGCTGTTGCTGCGGAGGCATGCCCATGCCACCCATGGGCTGGCGATTGCCGGGCATCGGGCCCATGAGGTTCATGCGCGGCTGGCCGCCGCCATTCATCGGCGCCATCATCGGGTTGCCGCCGCCGCTTGGGGGCTGCTGCGGGTTGTACGGCGCGCTCATTGCTCCGCCGGGGTTGCCGGGGTGCATGGCGGGCGGGCCAGCCTGCGGCGGTGCGTTGCTTTGTGGAGCAGGCGCGGCCGGGGCAGGCGTGTTCTTGGACGTGAACGACGGCATCGGCGACGTGGTCGGCGGTTCGGACGGGCCGGGGGCGGCGTTGGCGCCGGGCATCCCCGTGGTGGGCTGGCCGGCCTCGCGCGCGCGGAGCAGGTCGAGGCGCTCTCGAATGAACTGCGCGTCGGCGCCAAGTTCTGCGGCCTTCTGGTAGGCGTCCTGGGCGTCCGTGGTTTGGTTGCAGGCGTCATAAAGCGTGCCAACGTTGTACCAGACCTCGCAAATGTTGGGGTTGATGTTGATCGCGCGCGAGTACGCGTCGAGGGCGTCGAGGTGCTGGTTAAGCTGGAAGAAAAGCACACCAAGTGAACACCAGACGTTCGGGTTCGACGGGTCCGAGTTGACTGCGTGCTTGTATGCGTCGTAGGCTTCCTCGTACTCGCGGACCGCCATGTAGCATCGGCCAAGGAGGTACCATCCCTTGCCGTCCTGAGGGTCGACGGCGACAGCCTTCTTGAGGTACTTGATGGCCTCGACGTGCTGGTTGTGCTTGAGGCACAGCCAACCAAGCTGTTGCAGCGGCTTGGCGTTGTTCGGGTTGAGATCTACCACTTTCAGGTAGGAGCTTTGCGCCAGTTGAATCTATCAGGTGTGGTCGTGAACCTTCCGTGGGCAAAGGTTGTTGGCATTCGCACCTCGGACTTCATCTCGTAGACGTGACCAATTTGCGTCCAGACATCGCTGAGCATATCGTTGCTTTGCGCGAGGGAAAGGACAGACTTCAGGCGCTCAACGGCCACGTCCAGGTCACCCCGCTGCTTGGCGATAATACCGAGACGAATGCGGGCTTCGAGAGCCATATTGAACGGAGGCTCGAAACGCAAGACAGCCTACGATGCCCTATAAGCGTGGTGGTGCGAAATAGTGTCGTGTACCTCGAAGGACTCTTCGGCGTGGTCAAGGGCACCAGAGCGTTCGTAGAGTTGACCGATGCCAAACCATAAAGTGGGGTCGCGCTGGGATGCCGGGTTGTTGTACATGGCGTACTGATAGGCTGTGTGCGCGTTTGAAAGGTCGTTGAGCATCATATAGCAGTAACCAAGGTGACCCCACGCGTCTGTGTTGTTGCTGTGCTCGCTAAGCGTCACAAGGCTCCGAAAACAGTCAGCGGCCTTGCTAAAGTTTTCAGCCTTCTCATAGCAGCAGCCGATGCTGTAGAGCGCGCTCGTGTTGAGGCGGTTGTGCGACAGCGCTTTCTCGTAGGACACCAGCATGTTGTCGTCATCCCCCATCATCTCGGCGATGCGGGCGAGGGTCATCCACGCCTCCTCATTGCACTGAGAAAGCTGGCGGCTTACCTGACTGTCCATGAGACCCTTTGCAAATCGCTCTTGGTCTTACCGAGTTCTCTTCCATCTTCACCGAGGCCATGTCGTCTTCGTTCCGCTTCTTCGTCCTACTGCCGTCCGTATTCGAACCACCCGGCGACCACAGGCAAGAAAAATTTGAACTTTGAAATTCCTCGCTTTCTATTCCACACTAAAACCGTCATAACACTATTTCCGTTTGTGTCTCGTCCCCGGTCCATGCGCATCGAAACACACGGGGAAACTCACCGTCCTAAGAATCCATGCGGGTTAAAATGAAGGAATGTCCCGATGATCCGACAGGTGGACACACACTATTTCCTGAAAGTGATATTCACACTAACTGAGAATGGTTGTAACGGATACCGTATCCGGATCAGCCCGATATTATTTTTACCTGCGTTTTTTAATGCAACCGATATCCCACATCTTTGAGCAGGAAAAGCAACAGCATCATGGCGCAACGCGTGTGGGTCCGCATGGAGCTCTTCGAGCACTTCGCATTGCCATTCCCATCCAGGTGCACCGGAGCGCTCACCCCCACTAGCGTTGGTCAGGCCGTTGCGACCTTGCATGCGCTGGAGCTTCCACCAGCTCCGGCCCTTGGCTCTATCGCCCGCCCCATTTCGTACCTGCATAGTCTCCTGGCTCATTGACTGAGGATGTTCGTGCGATTTTAGGTATGAAGTATGGCAGCGCATTGCCACGGAGACCTTCCAGTGGAAGGAGCTTGAATGCCGCACGTGAGCTTGTCGCTCGTCCAGAAGCACGAATGATTCTTCTTGTAGGTTTTGGCTTGTCCTTGTGACACTCCACGAACAGGTTCTCGTGCCAAATGAGCGTGGCTCGACATTTGATGCGTCTCTTCTCGCCGACGAAGACTACTTCCTCAAAGAAGCAGTTCCGCTCTTCAAACTCGTCATCTTCTTGTACTTGCACGTTGATAAACCGGCCCGATCGAAGTCAAAGACAGCGCTTGATGCTTTCAGTGCCGTGTACAGCGTCTTCTTGTCGGCAACGTTAATGAGAACCATTCTTAGGTGGCATCGCGATGATCAGCAGCCCGAGAGTCCACGCACCCCCGTGACGCCTCACTCGCCGGGACCTGCGTCCCCTCACTCGATAGGCCTCAAGGACCGTTCCGAAGTTGAAACCCAGTACCTCCACTTCGTCAAAGACCATCTCGATACCCTCTTCGTGCTGCTCTTCGACATCCAGAGGCAGGGAACAACCTTTGCCGACATTTTGATTCGCCCCGAGCAGCTCGATCTATTGGGCTTTCTGCTTGCGGCCGGCGATTCGTTCGTCAAGTCGCGCTATTACCTGAGCAGTGCGTACACCAAATGGCATGACGGCGCCCAGTACGCAAGCAAGGTGTCCAAGTGGCTCAAGAAACACCTAACGCTCAACGACGCCCTGTACCCGCCGCTCGGTTTTGCCCTCACACCGTCGATGCACTTTCAGCTGCACGGGGCCTTCGAGGCCAACAGCGGGGGCGACATGGACGACTCGGAAGGTTCCATCCACCTCCAGCGGTACCTCTCGCTGCCTTCGCGGCTGGTAACGGAGACGCCGTAGCCCCATTGTCCTCATGAACATCGCCAAATCCACAGTCATCAAACGCGCCGACGAGGTGACGGCGCAGTCGGATGTGGTGCTGTTTGCCTGCCACGACACGTTCGTGTACGTGCTGGGGCCGGTGCGGCACGTCTCCGTCGTGGCCTGCTCCAACTGCCGGGTCGTACTCGTGCCCAACAGCGGTGTGCTCACGGTCGATCGCTGCGAGAGCGTCAAGGTCACGGCCGTCCCGGCGCTTCTCCGAGTCCAGTACCGCGTTCCCCGACGCGGTCGACGCTGACTTCCCCATAGCAACTGTCTGGACTCCGTTCTGAACGTCTATACCCCGCGGCGTAGCGTCTTCTCGGGGGACAACCGCGGGCTGCAGATCGGCCCATACAACTGCAGCTACCCGCTGCTTCAGGCGCATCTCGACGCTGCGGCCTTTGCATACGTTCCGCAGACTTCCGGACACTGGAACAAGTTTATCCGCCTTGCCGCGGGTACGTTTGTATACGCTGCACCTGCCAAAAAGGGCTCGCTAGACGACGGTGGCGAGAAGGACGCCGTTGTACTCCAGTTGCCCAGTACATTTCACGATGTGTGCATCCCCGTCAAGATGGAAGGTGCAGCAAAGGTGCGTTGGGAGTAGTCGTCGCAATCAAATACAAGCCTATGTAGCCACCGCCGTTCGTGCTGCCATCCGAGTTCCACGCTGTCGTGCGCAAGATGCAGGAAAACGTCGAAGGTCTCCGGGCGCTTGTCGCAAGCGACGAGCTCGACGCGAATGCGAAGCGCACGCTCGAGTTGGCCATCCAAGCCAAGTTCAAGGAGTGGTTGGCGGCGTCTGGGAACGCGCGGCAGGTTCTCGACCTCGTCCACCTCGAGAAGGCTCGGAGCGTGTAGCTTCCTTGGCAGGGAAGAGATATCAACGTCTTAATTCTATCGTAACTACTTGGCGGGGAAGCACGGGAACGGTTTGAGGTCGGGGAGCTTGTCCATGGCGGCCATGCCCTTGAGGAATACCTTGTTGGGCGTGAGCCAGTTGTCGAGCACGAGGCCTTCTGTGAAGGTTCCGGCGACCCACCCAGGGTTGTACTGGTACGCGGACTCGGGGTTGAGCGACCACATGAAGCCGCCGGCATACTTTTCTTCGAGCAAGACCTCGATGAGGAAGTCTGTGCAGCGCTTCGTCGTCTTGAGCGGATGCTCGTCGTTGGTGTAGAGACCTCCAAACTCGCCGAGAACCATGGCCTCGCGTTGCTTGGCGTTCAAATACCCGAACATGTCGTACGCCGTGATCTTGATCCGGCTCTTGAGTGTCGCGTCATCGAGCTCCGTGTTGCCCGGGCCATAGAAGTACGCCTGCGGCGACACTGCAGGCGTGTAATAGTGCGGCGCGTACACCAGCTTGTTGGGCGTATCGAGCTTCACGGGCGTCGCGCCCGCGTCCTGAAGGCCGCCACCCCACCAGTCGAAGTATGCGATGGTCGAACCGTTGGCTGTCACGGTGTGCGCTCCGTTGACTCCCTCGACAAAGACAAGCCAGCTGGGGCACCCCGAGAGCATCTGAGTCCCGATCGTGGCGGCGCCGGCAGCAAAGTCCGCCCAGGTCGATTTGTGCGGCTCGTTCTTGGCATCGAGGCCGATGATGTTCCAGTAGCTCGCGGAGCAAAGATTTTTGGTGAGAATGCTGACAGCCTTGAGGTAGTCGGCCTTGGTGATGCCGAGACTATCGTCGTACCACGTGCCCCCAGAAGCCATTGGTGTGAGCGTGTGCAGCGAGATGAGCACGCCAATGTTGCGGTAGGCCAGCGTCTGGATGATGCTTTTGAGGGTCGACATGTACGTTGAGATGTCAATGGCGCGGTTGAGGTTGGTGTTGACGAGGCCTTGGATCGGCGGGGTGTTCTTGAGGATGGTTGTGATGCACACCGGTAGTCGCACGGCGTTAAACTTGTTTTCTTGGATGAACTGAGCAATGGCATACTACAGACGTGATCACACTCGAAGAACTTCAAGACGCTGAAGTACTGCAGTGGTGCCGTTGCGGTCGTTGGTCCACATGCCAAGAGGCACCCCAACACCGGTCTCCATGCCAAACCTAGGCCGAGGATATAGGTTGACCAGCAAAGCAAAACACACCAATTGAGACCCTTGAGCCCGATGGCCACCTCGGTGCCGTTCTTGCTCACACTGTAGATCTTACCGTTCTTGCTTATGTAGTTGGGCAGCTCGCAGCCTGCAGCATGTTTTAGTCCTGGGCGCTAAGACGGTAACGTACTTGATGTTGCATACGTCTCGGGGTTGCCAATTTGCCCGTCGCTCGCGTCGGAACCGGGAATGCCATTGACAAGTGTACCCGAGTGCTTTTTGTACACGCGCGAAGCGTATGCAGCTGTCCTTGCGCGCGCGCCAGCTCGTGCTTCCCGAGCTCCAAAGAAAATACCGCACACGGCGCCACCGACAATGCACAGCAAGAAGAGAATGCCTGGCCACGTCTACGATAAGAGCATACGACAACGTCCCCAGTTGGACGGACTACCCGGATTCGGCCCTTGTAGTCGCGTTTTGTCTCACTGTGGCAGTCGCTCTTTTCGGCTGGCACGATGACACGGAACTCCGAGACCCGGCCATCCAAGCCCGACATGGACATGGACGATTGCAGTTTCTTGCTTTCTCGGATGCTCTCACGCCACTGCTCCATACTCGCGCGGTGCTGGGTGTTGTATTCCGAAGAGCGCTGGCCATTTGTTTCGGACGAACGAAAGATCTCGTAGGCACCGCCAGAGGCGTGTGTGTTGTCCATGGGCCCAATTCCTAAGTGCCAGGGCTTGTCGTCAGCTGAGGTGAGACGGATACCTTGTTCATCTCGTGCTTGCGATTGCTCATACGTGGCTGCTGCAATTGCGTCCTGGACTCACTCGGGTGAGTGGTTTGTTGCCGCGTGCAGACCTGCGGAATGCGATGCAAATCCGATCCAAATACGCCATCATCACTAGTCTGACCACAACCACCGCTAAAAATTTGATCGTGATATGTGGTGGCAATGCGCACTGTAATGGTACTTAGCGAGAAGCCACCAACTGCGACAAACTACATTTGATTCTGGCACATTGAGGAAGCGTTGTGTCGGCGACAGCATACAGTGGTCTCTCATGCACCGCGAAGAAGTCGAGGAAGATTGATGGTTTCCAAGGCGCAGGGTTAGTGTAGGCTTGCTAATCGAGGTTGGTTGTTGGATGGAACGGGAGCGATAGTTTTGACACCAGGATGCATGTGGGGGAGTCCCGGGTTCTCCTGCGCTCGATCATGGAATCTCACCCACCGTGTTGGTCGTTCTGAGAGTATCACGGCGACACAATATCTGGACAGAAGTCAACTCGTGATCAGAAGGAGGCGCGGGCAGCCTTAGACATTTGTGTGGTCATTCACTCTTTGGACAGCTACTCGGCCGTTGTTCACGCTCCTTTTTCAGAGCCACCTCGAACACGTCTCCTCCTCCAACTACTTCGTCCCCACATTGGCTCCATAGATGCCCGTAAAATCTCGCGCGTCTGGCCTTCGCACATTATTTTCATGGGCTTACCCAATCTGTGGGCGGCACGCGTTGGCTTCGTGCCAGCAAGCCAAGGCACTTTGATTCTCTTGTCGTGAAGTCTGAGATGTGTGATGCGTATTAGTATCGATGTGCAATCTCCTGGACGTCAGGAGGATCGTCGTAGCGCTGAGTCCTCCACGAGATCAACAAGTTCAACGACGATGGCATGTAGCCGATCTCAAAACACTTGCGGTTTGTATTACACTATCCATCTTGCGGTTTGTATGTCGGGCATATATCTTGCGGTTAGTATACACCGTTACCGGCAGTAGGTGGGGTCAACTGCCGGTAATGGTGTAAAGGAGTTCCGCGAGGCTGCCTCGTCTCGAGGCATCGCCCTGGCCATTGAGGTACACGTACTGTTGGAAGGTATCGAAAGAGTGGCAATGATATGAGATTTGTAGCAGTTAGAAACACGAGCTGCGAAAGAATTTTTTACTTTTTCCGGCTCTTGAATTTGTTGAAAGCAGCGCGGGCGCCGTTCTTGGGGGGAAGACCTTTCTGTCCGAAAGTCTTTCCCTTCGGCTGTGCGCCACTCTTGCCGTGGGCGGGTTTGGTGTCGGAGGGCTTGCCACCGGTGGGCTTGCCGCGGCCACCGAACTTCTTGCCGCCAGCAGGGTGGGTCTTCTTCTCGGAGGGTTTGCGATCGGAAAACATGTACGCGTCGGGTTCTTCGCCCACCGCCTGACGGTAGTACTCGGCGTCTTCGAGATCCGAAACCTCCTCTGTGTTCTGGTACTGCTGAAGCAGACGGCGCTTGGTGTGTACGTCGACGCCCTTGCGGTCGGCCTTGGCCTTCTTCTTGGCCTCCTTGGCTTCCGTCTTGGCGGCCACATTGGCAGCCTGCTCTTCGCGGCGCTTGCGCTTGAGGGCGTTTTCCATGTCCTTGCGGGCCTTGATCTTGGCGGCCTCTTCAGGCGTCTTCTGCACGAAGGCGTGGTACAAGATGTCGCCGTCGCAGACGCCCTTCTCGACCTTGACGAGCTTAAGCGTGAGGCGCGGGCCGACTTCGGCTAGGCGCACGGCGCTCTTTTCGCTCTTCTGGTTGCCGCGGCCGCGGAACTTATCGGGCAGCACAATGTGTGCCGCCTCGTCGTCGACCTCGCTGTCTGACGTCATGCCCGTGTTGGTGTTCCCGAACACGAAGTCACTGATGTCCTCAACATTGCCGAGGTTCGGAATACGGGACTTGACGAGCGTCTTGACGCTCTTGGAGAGGCCGAGCGGCATGGCGCGGATGACGTACTGGCGGAATTCGACGTGGCCCGTCTCCTTGTCGTAGTGAAAGAGCACGACGCGACGACAGTCGGCGAGGGAGATCGTCTGCACGTCGATGGCAGGAAACATGTTTTGGAACGTCACGTTGAGAAGCTAGAGATGGTGTTGTGGGCCACCGATAGAGTATGAGCGATGCAGTACCTTGACATGGTCCTCCGTGCCGTTAAAGTTGTTGAGAACGACGAGGGGCGACGTCTTAAATGCGAGCGACGCGTCCACAGGGCGCTTTTGAATCGCGTGGACGTGCTTCATAAGCGTGTAGCCAACGACCTACAACCGCATGGTGAATATCTCCACCACCCACATGCAAACGAACCTTGAACGAGAGCGTAGGACCACGCGGAAGACGTACGAGCTTCATGTTCGTACCAGCGTCCGTGTGGCTAAAGGCGACAAAGTGCGAGACACCAAGCGGAGCCGCCACAGCGACGAAGTCCTGGATGGTGTTTTTGCTAGTGTCCAAGCGTAAGCCATAGATGCTGCATTGCCAAAGACGAACCGCTTTTCACGGAGCTTTTCGGCCGTATACGGCAGCATGACCTGGCGCATGTCCTGCACGAGGTTGATGACACAGCCCGGCGCCTTGCCCATCTTGAACACGAAACTCTTGGGCACCTTCTCGTCATCGCCACCGGCGCCGCTGGCAGCATGCGTGCGCGTCTTTCTCTATCCATGGAGCTCAGTTACCATGTCCTTCGAGATGCAAGGCGTACACGGCGGCCTCCCTTGCGTGGCATGTTCCTTCGTTCGACTGGACGGGAGACAAAGCGCTTGTTTCCGATTCGCTTGGAAGCGCCAAAGATAATTGTATCCGGATACCATCATTCGGTTGGTAATTATTGGGTGTCCATCCGGACGACACGGCAATTTAAATATCTTGAATACTGTATGCTAGTTGTATCGAGAATTTATTCATTTTTGGAGGTTCTGTATGTGAATAAAAAACAGAATTCGGAAATGGTGTAGGAACCGATATAGTGTGCTACTGTGGGAACCAAGCATGGCACGACGATGGCAAGGCCTCGCCGTGGCCGTCGCTGTGGCCCTCACGACTTTAGCATCAGCGGTCATGAGCCAGGAATACCACAGCCCATGGCTAACCGCAACGGTGGGTGGCATTGAAGAGCGCCTGGTTCTCTCGACTCGTTTTCATGGCATCATCATCTTCCGCGATGTCGCCGACTCGATCTATGAGAGTGTCAACGTGTCCTTTGGCGGTGTCACGGCCATAGACGTCATGGTCAAGGTGATGAATCGTGAGGCTTTTTCCCGGTGTGTACATTGATTTGGGGCGGCGCCTCATTGAACGTAGGCCATGGAACACAACTGGTTTCCTTGGCATCGGCATTACGTCTTCGCCGCAGCCGGGTTGGCCATTTCTGAACAATAGTGTGGACACAGCGCTACAATACCATGGCATGGATCGAACGTCCGGTGTGGCCAATGTGACGTTTGGCGCGTTTCCTGGTACTTACTGAATCGCCACTGTCGGAGAGCTTTGGCTCGTCGCTGTAGATGAGGTCTCGTGGTCGGAATCCATGAATGTTGTGCACGACTTTTACTACAAACGGCGCTCATCCTTCACCGGTGCCCTTCTGCTCAACGTCTTGGCGCAATGAACAGAGCCTGAGTGTAGTGCATAACGTCACCACTTGTGGCGTGCCGTTGCTGGCGCCGATCTCGTCGTACTGGGCTGGTCACATCGATTTTCAAGTGCCCTGCTTGATCTTGCCGAAGGAATTCTACGACACGGTAGACCACACCGTTTCCAGCCAGCCATGTCATGTCTATAGCTCACGGCCTGGGCGCCGGTTGAATACAACGCTTCGGCCAACCGTACTCAAGTTCGCGATGGCGTCTCGCTGGCTGACCTTCCGACGCTTACGTTTCAAACGGGATTGGGGTCGCCGCTGCTATCGCTGCGGCTACAAGACCTCGTGCTCAACAACTCAAACGGCAGCTCGCCCCACCAGTGCGGTTTATCAGCGATGCACCAGTAAACTCACCGGTGCGTAGCGTCTGCATCGAGCGCGCCGACAGCGTCGTCAACCTCGTGCTCGAGCACAGAGTGGTGGTCCAAGAAGACGATATCTTTGTAGGCGATACCGACGCCAGCACCGACGCATGACTTGCGTAGACCAAAGAGCTCGGCGGCGTCTCGTACGTCCCCAACATGTACCAGGCGCCGATCGTGTTCGGAGCGATGGTACTCCAACACCTGACCACCGTGCTCAGCGACAGCACCAAGCAAATCGGCTTCGTCTCGACCGGCACTCGGCCTGTGAAGGGCGTCTGCAATGCCGCTGTCGCTTGCACCGGTGATCAGACCTACCACCAAGCAGCTAATGAGTGCCGAGGTGCCGCTCGTGCCCGATCCCCAAACTCACCCCAGGTAGACCCAAACTGCAATGCCGTGTACTTCCACGAATTGGACACTGACACCAAGACGTGCGTCGTGGTGACGTCTCTCCGCTGAGTTCATGCGCTCAAGCCCGTTCTAGAGCTTGTTTTGGCAGACAGTCGCCGGCAGTGTTGTCGCCGTTTTCATTGTTTTGGAAGTCTTCTTGGAGCGTGCCCGCGCGTCCCTAGCGGGTGCGACCCTGCACGAACATGCCTCGTAGGGAAGTTCCAACGAATGAACAAATGAAGTGTATGCCATGCTTATTTCTTTCCGAGCGAAAAGCCTGGCCGACCGATGGGGATGGACTTGGTCTTGTTGACGCCGGTCGTGTCGATGGCTTTGCCCGCCTGCTGCTCGTTGAGCTGCAGCTGCACGTGGATGCTTGAGCTCTGCTTGAGCAGTTCGCGAATCGCAATCGTGGCATAACTTGACGACTCTACGCACAAACTCCGTGAGACACCGCGCGACGGGAGGCAACGTACGGAGTGTGAACTCGAGGCAGATGGCCTTGTACTTGCCGTTCGGAAGCGACGGCACCGATGGCCGCTTCAAGAAGAGATCGACTTCCGAAGGAATGAGCGGGATCGTTTCGTCGTCGTAGCGCTTGACTTCGTGGCGCACTTGCTGAGGCTTGCGCAGGATGTGGCGGTACGAGCCGGGGAGGTTGTACTCGGGTGCCTGGTCTTTCCGCAGCATCTCGAAGTCCACACCGTCTTGCGACGCGCACTTGGAGTAAACGTCCGCAACCGAGTTCTTGGGCAGTAGCGTCGAGTACCCGTGCACCGGCAGCACGACGTCCTCGATCGAGTACTCGCTGATGTTGTCCTCAGTCACGTAGATGATGTCGCTCTCAACGAAACGCCGGCGCTTCTTGGGTGCCGCAGTGTCCTCCTTGGCCTCGACCTCGGCCTCGGGGTCCACGTCCACATCGCCGCGGAGAACCATGTCGCCAACGACCGGCGCCGTGTTCGAGTACTTCTGCAAACGGTAGCTGGCGGCTTCGTTCCAGATATAACTCTGGTACGCGTGCGTGTAGATCTAGAAGGCCGCGTGAGCGCCAGAATCGCCTGACGGAACGCACCATACGCAGCTTGGTCGGGATGTTGCGGATCGCGCGCTCGTGGGCGTCGAGGCCGAAGCGCGAGAAGCCTTCGAGCACCGCGACTTCGGCGACAAGGAAGGGCGGGAACATGCGCAGCGCCGCACTGATGTCCTTGTACTGCTGGAAGTGCACGCGGGCCTCCTTAATCTTAGAGGCGTCGCCTTCCTTCGGGCCCAAAATCAAGTCGACTGCACCCTTGAAGTCTTTGCGCAGCAACGTGCGCCCAACCTAATGACGCATGAGAGCTGCGACGCAGAGGCCGCGCCCACCACGTGCGATGGGATCGACTTGGTGCCAAAGCGCTGCAGCCCGAAGTAGTTGACAAAGCCCATCGACGCCCAGGACTTGACGGCGGTTGCGATGGCTTCGTCCGTGACGTCTTGCGGGATGTTGCGGAGGACGAGGCCAAATTGGTTGCCGTAGAGGTCGCCGAGTGTGAGCGGCTCGGCCACGTACGAGAAGTTGCCCACGAGGAACGGGTACATGTCGTAGTTCTTGCCAAAGTTTTTGTGCTACGATCCTCATGGAATCCTTGGGAGAGAAGAGATGCGTACGTTGTTGATGCGAGCAATGGTCTCGCGCGGGACACGGTAGGCTGTGACCCACTGCGTCGTGAGACCGCGTTTGTCTTTGGTTCCGGCATACGAGAACGTGTTGTCGTTGAGGTAGAGCAGCTTGGCCATGTGCTGCATGGCGTCCACCGTTTCCTTGTTTTTCTTGTACAAGACAAACTTGACGTAGTTGGCTACAGACACCACTTAGCATGACGCAGAGGATGGAGGCAGGGCCTACGACGGTTGTGCGGCCAGTTGGCATCGTTCTTGCTGCCGCGATGGTCCATGTCCTTGCGCTTTGTTCCCTTGGTGAGCGGACGCAGGCGAATGACCGTCTGTGCATCACTACCGGGGGCGTTGGTCGTGTCGGCAACGACGAGCTCATTGCCGAACTCGCGGATAAGTCCGTGAAGGGCCGTGCGGTCTTCCTTCCGGTCCAGTGGCTGGAAGTGGTACACGAGGTCACTCTTGACGGTCGGGTCTGTGATCGCAGTCACTTGGCTGAGAAATGCTTCCAACGACGCGGCCTCCGTTGCGTTCACGGCAGCGGCGACCTCGGCAACAAGCTTCTTCGCCTGGCGATTGCCCGAGCTCGCGAAGCCACCTGCACGACTCGCGACGAAAAGGTCGACGAGGCGCTTCGAGAGCTGGTCGAA
The DNA here is from genome assembly GCA_002081595.1 of Achlya hypogyna. NCBI lineage: Eukaryota > Oomycota > Saprolegniomycetes > Saprolegniales > Achlyaceae > Achlya > Achlya hypogyna. The sequence goes on from JNBR01000017.1 coordinate 64,674, forward strand.
GATGCTTTCGAGCTCCGGTGAGGCCGCGGGGGTGTCGGGGTTCGCGCTATGGTTGCGGTTCTGTTTGGAGGCCGACGACTTAGAGAACGAAAGTCCGAGAAAGCCTTCCATGGCGTCGATGAGCAGTGTGTGCACCGATCGGTTTTTCTTGTTTTGCGGGGGCAGCTCAAGTTCGGTGAGTCGCGCGATATCCGTGCCGTTGGTCGCAACCTCTCGTACGATGAAGTCCGAGAAGCGTTGCTTTACGATGCCGTTGAAGCCCTTAACGTCGCTGACGAAGGCCTTGATGCCGACCTCGGTTTCATCCACACTGCTGGCAACGCCGTCGTTGTAGCCTTCCTGGCGATACCACGGTATGTCGCCACGACCACCGCGACCACCGCCACGGCCACCACGAAAGCCACCGCCGCCACGGCCACGGCCGCCGCGACCCCCGCCGCGATGGCCTCCACGACCTCCTCTAGAACTGTTGCGATCGGACATGATTTCGGAGCTAGTACACGCGCGAACGAAGGAGGAGCGAGGTCGGTGCAAGTGCTGGAGGCTCCGTGCGAGCATGCAACCAGGCAAAATACATCGGAACCCAGCCAACCAATGGCCTCTTCCCTACTTTAGCCGACCAATGGCCTTGCAGCATGCACTTTTGGACCCCCCACCCCGGGTACGGGGTCCGTTCCACATGGCAATCGTGCTTTTAACTTGGGGGTGGGGGCAAAAAACCGTGGAAAGATTCATACGACAGCCAATTGGGCATGGAGACCACAGGAAGTATGGAAGGCGGACGCAAGCGCGCACTCAAGCACAAGGCGCCAACGACAGACGGCGCGACCAGCGAAGGCCCAGCTCCTCCTGTGCACCCGATGGCGAAGGGCAAGGGTGCGGACGAGGCCAAGATAAAAGACCTACTCGCAAGCAAAATTGCCCGTCTGCAGGTCGGTGACGAGGGGCTCGACGTCGACATGAGCGGTATCTTTTCCGACAGCACGCTCGTCGAGACGAGCGTCCAAGCTTGGCAAGACAGCCTGGAAAGCGGCGAAATCCTTCGCATGGAGACGACGGTGGGGCAGCTGTTAAGTCACCTCGCCGCGCTGCACAAAAAAGTGGGTGAGGTGCATGCCAAGTTCATTGTCTCTCGCGAGCAAAACGCAGCCTCCTCGGATGCCGTGCAGAAGCTCTCTGCCACGAAGGGCAAGCTTGAGACCCTTTGCCGGGAGCTTCAAAAGCAGAACAAGACGATCATCTACGAGTCCCGTAAGATGGCCGAGGATGAAGACGCCAAGCGCAAAGCGTTGTCGCAGCAATTCCAGACAACGATCGAGGAGGTGAGTGTCAAGATGGAACAGCAGGGCAAGGACTACGTCGCGTCGCTGCACGAGAATGAGGCGCTGCAGACGAAACTCAAGACGTTCCTCGCCCAATACGAAGTTCGCGAAGAGCATTTTGCGCACCAGCTCCAAGCAAAGGACCTCACGGTGCAGCTGGCTGAAGCCAAGCTCAAGCACCAAGTTGAGCTCACGAACCGTGAGACGGAAAAGGTCCGCCTCTCGTCGCGCTCCCCACTTACGCGGTCGCTCAGGTGCAGTTGACCCTTGAGAAGGCCCAGCAGATCGCTGCTCGTGAAGCCGCCCTGCAGGTACAGCGGCTGTCAGCCACAGACACTCAAAGCGACCGACTAGGAGCAACTAAGCGCCTACTCGGAAAAGTTCGACACGGTCCAAGATACACTCTCCAAGAGCAACAACATGTTCGTGACGCTGCGATCCGAGATGGACAAGATGTCCAAGCACATCAAGCGTCTTGAGAAGGAAAACGCCACTCTTAAGAAGAAGGTTGACCAGTACGACGCTGGTGCGATCGAGGCGCTGCAAGAGCGAGTGCGCAGTGCCGAAGACGCCAAGCGCCAAACGGAGAAGATCCAGAAGCTCGAGGCACTCTGTCGCTTGCTGCAGGACGAGCGAAAGCGCTTGAAGGAGACGGCGTCCATCGACTCGGCCGTCGGCGGTTCTTAGTCGCTCGTCACCGCCAGCCCGAGTTGCTCTCGCACATTGTCTAGCAGCTATTCACGCACTTGTACTGAATGGGTTTACCAAGTGTTGAGATTTCTGTGTTGAGGCGTGTATGGCCGCGTGCAGCGCCGTGACGAACTCGACAACGCACTCGTCCGCTGCATTGGTGGGTTGGCGCCTGCGTGTCAACGAGGAAAGCCATGCTCTCCAAAGCCGCTGCGCTGCACCGCCCTGCATCGGCACGAGTTCAAGCGGCAGTCCATTGCACTGCCGATCTGCCCGACAAAGCTTTGAACGGTCCACACCATTTACAAACGGTTCCACCAATCGGATGGAACACAGGACTGACATTTTAACCAATAAAACACCAGATCGGAAGCGCGGGAAAAGACGCCTTGACGATCGTGGGTTCGGAAAATGCACTTTTGTATGACCACGGCTGAGGACTTGCTCAGGCCGTGGGCTTCCCCAGCCGCCGACAGCGCGGCGGCGGCGGAAGTCTGGGCCAGCTTTGTCGCAGAGGTGAGGAAGATGAGAGAAGAGAGGACCGCCAAGCAACAGGAAGCGAGAGCCGCCAAGCGATTGGCCAGGAAGAAGGCCCAAGAGGAGGCCGAAGGCAATGCGGCAATGGGGCCCAAGAAGGCGAAGCCATCGCCCGCGAAGATCAAGAGCGCGGAACGTCTTGCTGAGATCGAGGCAGTGCAGCTTCCCGAAGGTCTCAAGGTGTATGACGACTGTGATGACGTACGAAAGCACATGCAAGCCTTCTTCCTTACCAAGGAATGCACCCAAGCGGCCCTCGCGGATCATTTGGGCTTTTCCGTCGGCTCCGTTCGCAAGTACCACGTCATGAAAGGCAAGCGCCAGGGAAGCGGCAGTATCGTCTACAAGAACGCGTACTATTTCTTTGAAAAGCTGCGCATCCTGGAAGGCAAGGCCAAGGCGAAGAAGCGCCCCATGTTCGAGGAGTCTACTCCCGAGGGGTACGAACTTGCGCGAGACCCGAGGTACACCGTGGTCCTTTCAAGCGAATCGTTCTGGTGACAACGCGGCCAAGAGATCGGCCAAGAGATCGATGGTGCGCCGCACCCATGTCACGGGCGGATACAATTTGTATTTTTATTGTTCGCGTCGTCGGCCCGATTGACCTCATGATGTGTTCCAATGCGCGACAGCAGCAGGTTACGCTCAACGAAGGAAGTGCATCAAGAGCAAAGATTTGCCTTCGCTCAAGTAGATCTCGAGTGTCACCGCTGCCATTGCTGTGGGTTCCCACGTGACGTTTTCAGATGCAGAATGATGTTCACCGCGCCTGCATTCCGCCTTCAAGGTGGCAGTCCTAGAGGCTTGCTCCTTCCCTGGCGTCGGGCGCGACCCACTCTACAGTGCGCTGGGCATGCAACTAGCTCACTTAATTGGGGGTGGGGAGTTCAGACAGGACCAAGTTCCGAGTCGTATCGGATGTAAATTCAAAAGTTCAGTTTCAGATTCTGGAGCATGTTTCGTCTGGCGCCTGATCGCGTCAACGGTCTGAAATTGACTCATCGTACGCGTGATTGGCGTTGCGAGCGCATGGTCCTTGACGTGCATTCCTGGGGTGTTCCAGAGCAGGCAGCGCCATTGTGCAACCTGCACCCATGAGCCGCTTCGCATCACCTGTCAGCCAGCACTTCGTCACATCGACCCAGTTCATCGCGTACGAGAAGCATGAGCCGGCGACTCCCAGTGCCGACGCCACCGCCTTCGTCTGTCTTCCGGGCCTCGGCGAGACGCGCCACAGCTATCGCTTCCTCGCGCCGCTGCTCACGAGTCACGGCCATACCGTGTACCTCTCGGACCTGCGAGGTACCGGCAACTCGTCGGCGGACTTCGCGTCGTATTCGGTGGAAGACGTGGTCGGCGATGTGGTCGATATGGTGCAGCGCCTCGTCGAGCCGCGGTTCGTTCTCGTCGGCAACAGCTTCACGGCCGCGTGCATCGTGCTTCTTGGCCAGTCCGCCGTCGCATCCAAGATCCAAGCGACCGTGCTTCTCGGGCCGTTTGTGCGCGACCCCCCGGGGGTGGGGCCGAAAGTGTTTGGTGCCATTGCCCCCGTGATGTTCCCGCGCCTCTATGGCGCAGGAATGTGGACAGCGTACTGGCAGGGGCTTTTTCAAACTCCTCCGTCCGACTTTGCCGAGTACAAAGCGTACCTCAAGGCCAACCTCCACGAGAAGGGGCGCCTGCGGGCCCTCGTCAAGATGGTGCAGGCATCGAAAGCTAGAGCTGGCAGAGCTCTCGCATCCTTTCACCTCCCGCTGCTCATTGGCATGGGGGTGAACGACCCCGACTTTGCGTCACCCGCGGCAGAAGCGAACTTCATCCACGATGCCGTCCAGAGCTCTATGAAGCGCGTCTCCATGTACCCCGACACCAAGCACTACCCACAGGTCGACTGCCCCGACGCTGTAGTCGCCGACATCCTTCAATTCCTCCGTGACCTCTAGCTTCCCGGTGCACTTAATCTACTTGAATTTATTGTGTCTCGCACCGATGAGCGGAAGTGCCATGCTCGAGTGTCCATCCGCATTCATTCTCCTGTTAGCGCCAGGACACTCGAATCGGCTCACAGGAGTCAAAGTCTGGATCATTTGCGTCCTTGCTCGGGACAAGTAGAATCGTCCTGCTGCTCGATACCGCAGTGTGTACAGCTTGAAGGGGAGCGACAGCTGCGGTGGCTCACCGGACCTCCTCCAAGGCCACCGGCTGCAGCGCCGTTTCGACAGCGATTGGCTGGCGAATCGGCAGTTGAAACGCCGTGCAGAGGATCGCAAGCGGTGGCACAACGCAATTGACATGGCAACGGTGAGCGGCGCCATCGAAGGCTACCTCGTCAAGCTCGACGAAGAGTACGGCTCCATCGTCTACTGCATCCTCGAAGAGGGCAGCCTGCTCTATTACAGTGGCAAAGGCGGTGCGCTCCTCGGTGAGCTGCAACTCACGGGCAGCAAGATCAACGTCAACCTCATTCGCGACGACGGGGATACCATTCCCAATCGGTTCATCATCTCGGCCAAGAAACGCGCGCCCAAGGTCGACGACGGACTGCCGCCGGAGCGCGACGCGGAGACACGGCTGCTTCTGGCCGCGTCCACACCCGAGTGCCAAGAGAACTGGGCAACAGCCATTCTCAACTGGAACAAGCACGCCTGGGACGACTCAGAAACGGTGTTCAGCTACAAGGACGAGCTTGAAGCGCTGCGCCATCTCACACGCAGCTACAACCTCAAGGAAAGACCTTGCAAGGACAGCTTCGGCCATGCACCCATCTTCCCCGTCGGCTAGCGATGCCGTCACCCACAATATTTTATGCCATCTCGGCGCACTCTAATCTCCACGAACACGACGTTTCTTACTCATTACACCACCTTCTTGCGGTGCGCAGGGATCGGAGGCGGGTACTGCTGTAATGGACACACGGGCGGTGCAAACAACGGCGGCGGTCGACGGGACGCTGGGTCCGCCAAGCGCTGCTTCAGCTCGTCCAGACCCCCGGGCGGCAGCATTGGCACCGCACTGTGATCGGCGTTGTTGTCCTCGGACGCCGGGCTCTTCGTAACGAGCGCCCGACGCCTGGCCTGTTTGTGCGCCGCCACCACGTCGTCTGCTCCGCTTCCGTACAGTATCCACTGCGTTGCGTCCTCAACGCCGACACGGAAAACGCCACCTTCGCAGTCGACGCCTTGGATCTGCGCCGGTAGGACGTGCGCGACGTACTTGTACTTGTCGAGGGCGAGGCATTGCGCCACAACGACGACGTCGGTGTTCACAAACAGCACGCCAAGCTTCAGCGCCCTGTCCTTCTGGAACCACACGACGTGGCGGCAGCCGGCGGTGCCGAGATCGAGGTCTTTGGGCGCCTCTAGCAGGCCTCGCAGAGTCGTCGTCTCGGGCCGTGGATCGGTGACACCGGCGGCCATCATTAAGTGCTGCCACCACGCCGCCGTCAGGGCGGGTGTCTCTGCTGTCAGCAGCATGCACTTGCGCGCCGTGACGAGCGCGATCGCCGGCTGCTTGTCGTCGGGCGACTTGGCGAGGACAACGTCCGCGAGCGGCAACACGCTGCGAACGCGAAGCGGGCCGTAGGCCGCTACGTCCGAGTAGACGAGGACGTCGGAAAAGAGGTGGAAAAGACATTCCCGCGGTGCCGAGCGTGACTGCACCGTGGTTTTGGTGAGGCGACCGTCCCGTAGCCACGTCTTGGCTGCGAGGTCGAGGGCTGGGAAGAGCGGCTGCAGTGCCAGCAGCTTGTGCGTGTTGGCGACAGTCTGCAGAGCGACGTTCACATGCGACGCCGTGGTCTCCATCGCGAGCCTGGCGCCGCCGACGCCCATCACGTGCTTCTCCAGCTCCCGTAGCAACAGCACGTAGCGCGGCAGGCGCTGGATGGGCAGAATCAGCAGGCTCGCGACAGGCTCATGGCGCTGCGCCTCAAAGGCCGCAACGACGGCCGCCACCGCGGGGTTTCGGCGCAGCATCCCGAAGGCCGCCGTCGCGTCCTCGTGCCGCACAGCGTACGCAGCGTGTAGCGGCCGAAAGACTTTGGCAAAGAGCGTGAGCGTCGCGTTGAGCCCCGAGAGCGTGGCATCACTCCAGGTTTCGGCGCGGAGCTCGTCTGCGGCGGCGGTGAGAGCAGACGGCGCGGGTGGTTTACCGAGGAAGAGGGCGTGCTGGTCGCGCAGCTGAGCGAGGATGCCATGAAGGCCGAAGCTTGGGAGAACCTCGGGCGTCTGGAAGGCCCGACGTATCTCGGGCACGAAGGAGCGCTCGAGGGGCAAGAGGAGGCCGTCGAGCAAGGTGCTCAGGAGCGCTACCGACAGGAGCCGTGAGCTGCCTCGAGCCGTCAACGGGCCATACCCACGTACGTGGCCTCGGTCGCAATGAGCTCTTGAACGATGCGCTGCCAGAGACCCTCCGCTGGCATGACGAGGCACGCAAGGACAGAAATAGAAAGACGGTACATTCGATTACACGGCAAGGAGACTTAGAGCTTTTGGTTGTGCGACACGACGAAGTGGCCGTTTTTAATGACGTGCTCGATGGGCGGGTCGGCCATTTCGTAGATGAGATGTTCCCACTGCGGCGCGTCGAGCACGAGGAGGTCGCCGACCTTGCCGACTTCAATGCTGCCGTGCGAGGCGGCGCGGTTGGCAGAGCCCGCAGCGTTGATGGTGGCGCCGACGAGTGCCTCCTTCATCGTCATGCCCATGAGGCAGCAAGCCATGTGCATCGTGAGCGGCATCGAGAGGCAATGCGCATTCGGGTTGTAGTCCGAGCCGAGGGCCACGGGCACGCCGTGCGCGATGAGCTCGCGCGCCGGCGGGCTTCGTAGCTTAAGGATGTACATGGTCGTGGGCAGCAGCACGGCGAAGGTCGACGCGTTCTTCATGGCGACGATGTTAGCCGTGTCAAGCATCTCGAGGTGCGACGCAGCGTGCGCCTGCACGCACATGCACAGCTTTCCCGACTCCATCGGGTTGAGCTCATCTCCGTGGAAGTTAATCTTCATGCCGGCCTTGGCGCCTGCCTCGAGGATCGTCTTGGTGTCCTCGTACTCAAAGACGCCCTTCTCGCAAAAGACGTCGATGAATTCGGGGTTCACGAGGCCCGCCTTCTGTGCCTCGAGAATTGCTGGGATCTGGTTGCGCACGATGTCGACAGTGGCCTCGGCCGCCGTCATGCCTTCGGGCACCGAGTGGCCGCCGAGGTACGTGGCGACGAGATCAATCGCGTGCTCTTGTGACGCCTTGTGCAGCACCTTGAGCATCTTGATCTCGGTCTCGGTCTCGAGGCCGTAGCCACTCTTGGCCTCCGCGAGGGTTGTACCGCACTTGAGCATGCGGTCGAGACGCTTCGTGAGCAGCTCGCTCAGCTCGGCTTCCGACGACGCCTTGGTGCAGCGCACGGTACGGCCAATGCCGCCACCCATCGCATGGACCTCCATATAGGTGGCGCCGGCAAGCTTCATGGCAAACTCGTCCACGCGGCTGCCGCTCCACACAGGATGCGTGTGACCATCGACAAGACCCGGAAGCACGCAACGACCCGTCGCATCAAAGTCATTGGCAAACGTCACGGGCTGCGGCTGGGCTGCCACCCACGCATCCACAACGTCGGTGGTTCCCACGGCAACAATGCGCCCCGAGTTGTCGACCACCACGGCGCCATCTTCAATGACGGCCACATCATCTTGCGCAGGACCGCACTTGGCCTTCTCGTTGTTAGCGCACACTTGCACAAGCTGGCGGGCGTTGCGGATGCGGAGACGGAACGAACTCATGGCGAATCCCAAAATGCGATCCCGTGGCTTGCGGCGCACCGCATCCGGATCCGGATGGCAGCGCAGCTAGTTCAAGTTCGCAATCCGCTGCGACACGCAGTCGGCGACGCGCCTCACCACAGCTGCCGCCGATCGCTGCGACCCTCCGCGTCCTTGGGCACCGACGCCGGCATGGACCCGCCGGCCTTCGATAGGGCCCGTGGGAGCACTGCTCTTATCTCAGGACGCGGCAGCCCCGACATCTGCCGGTCAGAGGTGGTGAACTCGGGAGCACATTTGAAGGGCAGAGATGGTGGGAAGTTCGTGTTATGTGCAGTGGGGTGACGGCTAGGCCTTCCCGAGCTTGACCTTGATCTCGTTGCGGAGCTTCTCGCAGCGCTGCGCGACCTCGTCGCGGTCCTTCTTGACGCGCTCGAGGTCGTGCTTGGCCTCGGCCAGCTGGTGCTGGAGGGTGTGCACCTCGTCTTCCGCGTGGCCCTCGGCCCGCGCTTCGTTGAGCGCGTCTTCTAGCAGCTCGACTGAGTCGCTCGTCTCCGTGTAGCGTTTGAGCGTCTCCATGTACGACTTTTCAGCGATGTCGAGGCACTCCTGCTCGCCGACTTTCACACCGCTCACCTCACCAGAGGCATGTACCTGCAGCGACTGCACTTGCTGCTCCGAGTTGGCCATGAAGAAGCCGCGCGTTGAACCAACGGACGTCAGCGTCTTTAGCATCGGTGCTGACGTTTTCTTCACGAGCAACGGGCTCCTGAGCTCGTTGCTATCGCCAGCGTCCTCCATGCGCTCTAGGAACGCTTGCATGTTTGCGAGCCGCTGGGTGATCAGGTCGGATTGAAAGTACTGCGTTGCCTTGGGCACCACATCGAGCGGTGGCGATACCCCCACCGACGCCACCGGCGGAACGGCCTCGGTCTTCGAGAAGTGCTCCTACGCCCCGTCAGCGCCCCCGCACCGGCCGCGGCAACCTGATAGCAGCGACCGAGCATGCGATAAAACGTAGCGACGAAGACCGGGGCCGTGTCGTCGTCAAAGGCGGCGGCGTCCGCCTAACGAGCGTGAGCACCAGCCACCAATTGCAGCCGCGTACATGGAGGTGCGCAAACGTGTGCACGAGCAGCACCGCGAACTCGGCCGCACTTTCAAGGCGTGCTTGGCGGACGTACAGAGTTCGGGCGCGTGCATCGTAGAAGATCGAGTGCTCAAAGGCACCACCAGCGATGTGCGCGGGCAACGTGGCTGCGGCCTCGATACGCACGTCGGCGAGCGCCGGCTCGAGCGTCAAGGCCAGCGCGCGGCCAAAGTCCAAGCGCATCTTTTGCCGCGGCGGCAGCGCTGCGTCCACAATCGGCGCAAGCGGACCCGGGGGCACTCGTGCGTCCTGCTCCAGGCCCGGGTACGCACTTCGGATCGCGCTCTTGAGGTCGCTGAGCGAAGCGGGTGGCGACGGGGCCTTTTGAGTGCTGATGAGCTGGATGAGGCGCTCGATGCTGTCAAGCTTCTGCGCGATCGCGGCGACGGCCTCGGACGCTGGCCCAGAATGCGCGTCGCCTTCGTGGTGCACGTCCGACACCGTTGCCAGCGACGGTACCGATGCTGAGTGACCCGGCGTCAGCGCGGTAGTTTCAATCGAATGGTCGGGCGGCACTGCCATTTGTGCTGCCACACGGCGCTCCTGCGTTTCTCGCGGCGTCCGCGCACCAATGCTTCCGAGGCGGCTGAGCGACCGCGCTTTCCCGATAGCGTTTTGGAGGCGGTCGCGGCCAAATCCCACGAGCGCCAAGTCAGCAGGGTCGCTAGTAGACGTCGCTCTCGGCGGAGCCGCCGCCTGCTTTGCGCGCTCGATCTCGTCCGTGAGCGCGACGAGGGCTTCAGCGTGAACAATGTCGATGCGCCGCTTCGTGTCGTCGTCAATGCGCTTGAGCTTGCGCTTGCAAACGCGCTCGTGGCGTTCCTTCTTCCTCTGGGCGCGTGCCTGGAGCATTGTCGCCAGCGCCGTGTGCTGCTTGTGCGCGTCTGCCTCGAGCGCCTGCAGCATCGCCGCCGCCCGCGGACCCGAGGTTGTTGCCGCCAAGCGTTGCCGCCGGGCTGCCCAAGCTGCCTCGCTCGTCGCCTGCTCAGTCGCCAACTGTCCACTGCAAGCGGCGTCCACTGCTGCCCACTCGCGCGCGAGGGCTTCGCGCAAAGCCTGCATCGCGGCCGCGCTTTCCTTGAGGATGGTTTCGATGCGCTTTTGCTTCTCGAGCTCCAAGTGCGCGCGCAGGGCGGCGTTTTCGTCGGCGACGACAATGCCCGTCGCCGCTACCGTCACCGTTGTTGGTGCCACGGCCACCGCCGTAGGCACCGGCACCGGGTCTGGCAGGCACGAAGCTGCAAACCGCTCGTACAGCTGCGTGATGTCATTGCCCTGACGAACGCGTAGCGCCTCTTGCTCGTGCGTCTGCGCAGCCTCCATATCGCCTGTGCCGTGCGCTTCGATTTCTTGCTGCTTGACACGGAAGCTCGCGTCCAACTCCTCAAGCTGGGCCTCCTTGGCGGCGGTGTCGGCGCCCTCGAGCTGGGCCAAGAGCGCAGTTTTGGCAGCTGCCTTCTCGGCCACAAGGGCTTCCAGTGCGCTGCGCAGGAGCGCGGTGCGAGCGCGGTACTGTTTGGCGAAGAGCAGCGTTTGCTCGCGCTTGTGGCGCTTCTCGACGACGCGGATGATAACGGCACGCAGCTGCGAGAGCACGATCTGGTTCTGACTCAGCAGCTTCTGGATCATGGCCACCTCTCGGTCCATCTCGAGCTTAGCAGCGAGAGCTTCGTGCTGGTCTTTCTGCGCCTCACGCTCCTGCTGCTGCTTGGCAAGCAGGTCGTCCGTCTTTTTGCGTTTCTTCTCCTCAAGCCGGCGCATGAGGTCCTTCTTCCGCTGACTCGACTCGAGCTTGAGGCTGTCCGTGAGCGCGCGCTCCTTCTCGTGGAATTCCTTCTGGACACGGTCGAGCTCCGCTTTCACTAGGATCTGCGAGTGCGATTCTTGCAGCTGCGATTGTGACGCCGCCATCTCCGACTGCAGCTTGGCCCGCGTCACGTCTAAGTCATGCTGCATCTTGGCCTGCAATGCCCGCTGCGCCGCCTCCAGCTCAAGTTTGGCTTCCGCCTCAAGCCGAGCGGCTTCAGTGGCTTGCTGGGCAGCCAGCGCCGCGCGGGCAGCCTCCTGGTCGGTGGCGAGTGCTTCGGCCGCCGGCGCTGCTTGCACCTCCAGCGCAGCGGCCTGGGCAAGGACGGCGGCACCCTCTAGACGGCTTTGCACCTCCTGTACCTCCGCTGCTTGGGCTTCGGTGAGTCGGCGCGTCTCCTGTTCCTTCTTGGCCTGCAGCTCCAGCGCCTTCTTCTGCTTCTTAGCGGCCATGCGCATTTCGAGCTTGCTCTTCTGCGTTGTGGCCTCCGCGGCGTCGCTTGCTGCCCGCCGCGCCATCTGCGCCTTGAAGTCGGCCGAGACGCGGTCGAGCTCGGCGGCCTGGAAAGCTTCCATGGCCGCGGCTGCGGCCGCCGCTTCGATGGCGGCGTTGGCGATCTTCTGTGCCGCCATGCGCTCTGCCTCCTGTTGCCGTCGTAGCTCTTCTTGCAGAGCCGCCTCGGCCTGCTGTGCCAACTGAGCAGCAAGGCACTCTTTTTCAATGCGCTCTTCTTCGTCGAGTGCCGCCGTCGCCGATGCGAGCGTCTCAGGAGTTGCGCTTGCGGCCAAGTCCTTTTCCTTGGCGAGGCGCCGGGCCTTGATGCGGTCCTTAAGCTTGGCCTCTTGCCGCGCCTGCTCCGCCTCCAGCGTGGCTTGCAATGCAGTCATGTCGGCCACGTGCTCCGACCTTAAACGGTTCCACTCGGCCTCTGCCAGATTCTTCTCCTCGGCGGCGCGGTGCGCGTTGAGCTCGGCCGAGGCCGCCGCCTGGCGCCGCAGTGCCGCAATTTCCTCATCGACCTTCTCCTTGGCCGCGGCAAGAGCGGCGGCTTCATCGGCGTCGAGCTTTTCCTTGAGCGCGGCCACCTCTGCGTCGTCGCGAGCGCTCGTGGGCTCTCCATTCGTCTTATCGGAGCGTCGGTTCGCGCGCCGAGCCGCAATTCGCTCTTGTAATGCAAGCTCCTGCTTGGCGCGATCGGCACGAAGCGACTCTTGAAGTGCTGCCATCTCACGCTCATGGTCCGACTTGACCTGGGCGATCATGCCATCAACCTGCCGCTGCGACGCTGCCTTCGCGCTCGCGATGGCGTCGGCGGCCGCGGCGGCCACGGACGCCTGCTCCACTTTGGCCTGTTCCTCTGCGGCGAGGCGCTTGGCCGCCATGTCCGCCTCTATCTGTGCCATGTCCGCGTCTAACTGCGCTTGGTCCAAAGCCGCCTGATTGGCCGCCTCAGCGGCGTGTGAGCGCGCGGCGCGCTTCTTGTCCATGCGTTCCTGCAGCCGTGCCTTTTTAAGTTTCTCCTCTTCGTCCAGAAGTCGTTGGCGCTCCAGCGAGTGCCGCTCCAGCTCCGCATTGATCTACACACCACGTGCCAACACTGCTGACGGGCGCGACGTACAGCTTGGATATCGCTTTCGTGGTCGGCGATAGAAGGACGTGGAAAGGCCGGCGGTGCCCACACCACGACGTCCACCGCTAGACGCTTGGCGTCGATGGCGGCCTCGATGGCAGCCGCCTCGCGATCCTCCTCTTCATCTAGCTGCCGGAGTAGCGCGTCCTTCTGTGTTGATTCGAGTGCCGAGGCTTTGGCGCGTTTATTGGCTAGTCGCTGCTGCAGCCGGTCCTTGAGCAGCGCTTCTTCGTCGCGAAGAGCGTCGTCGCGCTCCTTGCTACTGCGCCCGAGCTCGGCCTGTAGCTACGTGCACATGTTGGATGGACGAGAACCTCACGACTCGGCCCACCTTGCGAATGAGCTCCTCATCGTCGGTCGTCGCGATCTTGCGCTGCGCTTTGTCGAGGAGTTCTGCCATCTCCGCCTCTTGGCGTCGCTGGCAGAGCGCGGCTTCGAGCTGCGCTTGCAACTCGGCTGCCTCGGCGTCAGTGAGTGAGTCGTGGCGCTTTCGCATGGCGAGGCGGTCTATCAGCCGCAACCTCTGACGCGCTTCTTCGTCCCCGAGGGCAGCGTCGCGTTCGGCCTTGCGCTTGGCATGCTCCGCGTGCAGCTACAGAGACCCTTGCACCGCCTCCTGCCCGAGCTACGTACGTCGTTGATGGTGGCGTCGAAGTTGGGCGGCGGGAGTGCGGCCGCCACGACGGCGGCTTCCCGGGCCTCCAGGCGCCGCTTGGTGTCCATGCTCTCCTCAATCTGTTGCACTGCCTTGCTCTCCTGCGCATCCAGCTGCATGGCAATCGCCTCCTTTTCGGCCGGCGGTTTGGCGCTCTTGGCGTTGAGTGCTCGCTTGGCCGCAAGCCGCGCGCGAAGGAGTTCCTTCTTGCGCGCCTCCTCGGCGTCCAGCTCTTGCTGCCGGAGCCGTGTCTTGGCGGCGTGCTCGTCTTGGAT
>JNBR01000017.1:78506-89983 GCA_002081595.1 Achlya hypogyna
GTGCCCGTCGCTGAGACTGCTCGTTGAGTCACTTGCCTGGCGGACAAGGGCTTCATCGGTGGCGGAGAGAAGCCCCCGTCGCGCCTTCTCGGCGAGCCGCGCGGCCTCCAGCTGGCGACTTCTCTCTTGCAGCTGCTGCTCGAGAGCTTCTCGCAACAGAGCCTCGTCGGCCGCCATGTCCTTCTCCACCTGCTGCTTCTCGACCAACGACGCTGTGCTGCGGTCGTGCAATGCACGACGCTTCTGCAAGCGGTCGCCGAGACGTCCCCGCAGTCGCTTGGCCTCGTCTTCGAGGTCGCGCTGTCTCTCCTGCCAGCGAGCGTCGTGGTCAGCACGAAGCTACCCACAGTTTAAGTGTCGTTATTGGCCCCGTCGATCTACCTTGGCAATGGTGTCGGCGTCCCCATCGCCCGCAGCGAGCGTATCGAGCTGCGCCCGTTGCTCCAGCAACGCGGCCGCCGTCGCCTGCTCCTTGACATCGATGGCGTGCTCAATGTCAAGCGTTTCAGCCTTTTCGTCCTCAAGCAGCTGGTTGAGCGCCTGCGCCTTGGCCTGCACCGATGGCCACTGTTGGGCCCCGATGGCATCGCGTTTGGCCCGCAGCCGGTCCTGTAGACTTGCTTTGAGTCGCCTCTCTTCGTCGTTCAGGGCCTCGCGCAGCGCCTGGCTCTTGGCAGCGTGCTCGCGGCGCAGCTACGGGTGGCGTGAGGGCCGGTGACCTCGTGCCGCCCACCCGTTCTATTGTAGCTTCGTCGTCATTGGTGAGCTCGCCCGCGGCCTGCTTCTCCGCGAGGTGCTGGAGCTCGATGGCATCGCGCTGGAGCTCCACCTGGCGTGCTAACTGTGCCTCGAGGACCGCAGTTTCGTCCGGCGTGGATGCCACCCGCGCCTGGCGCTTGGCAAGCCGCTCCTGCAGCCGCGCCTTGAGCCGCTTTTCTTCGTCGGCCAACCGCTGCATGCGTGCCTTCCGCGCGACGTCATGGTCGTCCAGCACCTATAGCGGGTACCACCACAACTCCCAAAAAGTTTGCGTACCTTGTTGATGACGTCGCTGTAGTCGCAAAGACCCTTGGGTGTCTGCAAGGCCTCGGCGATGGCCGCGAGCTGCCGGGCCTGGTTCGCTTCGTACCCCACGACGACATCCCGCTCGGCTTGAATGACGCTACGCAAGATGTCGCCCATGCCTGCGTCATCCGGGATAGCGAGAGCCTGAGCTTCGATAGCGTCCAGGGCCGCTTGTTGTGCGGTGAAGTTCTTGGTGTGGATCTGCTTGGCCTGCGCGTGCTGTATAAGCGGCTAAGTTACAGCAGTAGAGCGCACCGTCTCAAACGCAGCGATGTCTACGTCAGTGCAGCGTCCTAACTGCGCCTTCTCGAGCAAAGCCGCGAGAGCCACGGTGGTGTCCAGGGCCCCGCATGCATGCTCCAACGTCGCTGTTGCCAAGTTAGCAAGCGTTTTGTCGGAGCGTTTTGCCAGGCGCGCAGCCAAGTTGGATTTGGCCAGCGCACGGTCGTCCTGGAGCTGGCGTTGGCGGGCCGCCCACTTGGCTTTGTGATCGTTGAGCAGCTAGTTGCAGCGGTCATGGCCAGTAGTCGCGGCGCTGCAACCTTGTCAATAAGTGTCGAGTTGTCCTGTGGCAGCTGGCCCAGCTGGGCTTTGGCAATCAGCAGCTCCGTGTCGAGCGCTTCTCGGCGCACTGCAGCCTCGAGCTCGAGCGCCCGCACCGCCTGCTCGTTTTCAGCGTCGGCAATGGCGTTGGCGGCATCGCGCTCAGCGACAGCGAGTCCGTCGTTGTTGCGCCGCTGACGTTGCAGTCGCGCAGCAAGGCGGTCGCGCCGCATAGCGGCTTCGTCGGCAAGCGCCTGTTGCCGGCGGGCCCACTCGCGCGTGTATGCGGCTTGCAGCTACAAGCGCATGAGACCTTGAGGTTTGCAATGAGCGCCGTACGGCGGCAATGGCGTCGTCGTCGGCGGTGATGGGAGGTGCGTCCGGGCGCAGCGTTTGCAGCTGCTGCTTCTCAAGAACGGCTTGCTGGATCACCGCGAGGCGCTGGGCGTCCACATACTCACGAAGGCAGGCGACAGCGTCCGTGGGGGCCGTTGCGTCGCCCAGCAAGGCCTCGCTCCAGCCGTCCTCGAGTCTGTCGAGCTCGTTCAGTCGCTCCTGCCACTTGACTTCGTGAGTATCCGAAAGCTACACGACGGAGGAAACATAAGAGTGTCGTAATTAGATCGTAGCGTACGACGCGAATGGCTTCCTCGTCTGTGGGAGTCAGCGCCCCCAACTGCGCCTTCTCGACGAGCGATGCGACGGCAATGGCTTCTTCCTGCCGCGCGTACATGTCATCGACACCCTTAGCCACGGCCGCCGCCAAGGGCTTGCCGTTGCGCTTCGCCAAGCGCGCTGCGAGCTGCGCCCGGGCAAAGTCCCGGTCGTCGTTTAGCTGACGGTTGCGGTCGCGCCACTTGGCTTCGTGGTCGCGCAGCAGCTATGCATGGTGCAGGCCTCGGGATGGGTGTCAGAACATGGGGCATACCGCCGCAATGACTGCGTCGTCGTCCGCCGTGAGCGTGCCGAGGGTCTTCTTCTCGGCCAGGGCAGCGACAACCGCGGCTTCTTTTTCCACGGCGGCGTTCATCTCAATAGTACGGGATTCCAGTGCCGCTTGCGCCTCCAGG
The DNA here is from genome assembly GCA_002081595.1 of Achlya hypogyna. Lineage (NCBI taxonomy): Eukaryota > Oomycota > Saprolegniomycetes > Saprolegniales > Achlyaceae > Achlya > Achlya hypogyna. The sequence continues at coordinate 81,185 of JNBR01000017.1, forward strand.
GCATCGGTCGCAGTCTCTCGCTCAGTAGCTGGCAGCTGGTCCATTGCTTTGCGCTGCCGCTTGAGGCGCTCGGCAAGCTTGTCCCGGCGTAGCTGCGCCTCCGCCTCCAGGCGCGCTCTTTCTCGCTGCCGATTGCGCGCAAAGGCATCGTTCAGCTACGACAGCGTTAGTATCTTTGGCTTGGTTGACGTGGTACCTTTGCAATGGTAGCTGCGTTTTGGTCCTCGTCCGCCGGTGCAGCTGCCAACACCGTGTGATGCGCCGCAGCAATGGCAGCGATCTGCTGTGCTTCCACCGCTTCCTGGTGCTCGATGAGATCGCGCTCTTTGGCCATCGCCATCGCAAGTTCTTCTCGATGCTCGGGCGTCGCCGTTGCCTCTTGTCCGAGCGCCGACTCCGCTTCCGCCTCGGCGGCATTCAGCAATGCCCGGCGTTGCGCCCATTTGGCACCGTGTGTCGTCAATAACTACAAAACGGCGTCCCGCTCCATCCTCAGCGCGCACCGTACCTTTTCAAGTGCCGCCGAGTCTGTGGCTGTGAGCGGCATACCCAGAGCAGCCTTTTCCACAAGTGCCGCCGTCGCGAAGGCCTCGTTCACGATGGCGGCGTGGAGATCAACGGCCATGACTTCTGCGGAATTGAGAGCTTTGTTATGGCGCTTCTTCAGACGGTCGGCGAGGGTGGCTTTGGCCAGCGCCTGGTCGTTCGCCAGCATTTTCCTGCGCTCAGCCCACTTTTTCTCATGACTTGCAAGCAGCTACGACATCATTAGGCTACTGCCAGCGTTAGTGACCTGAGGACGCACCTCAGCGACCGCCATATTGTCTTCGGGCGTCAGCTTGCGTTCCTTGGCCTTCTCGATGAGCAAGGATGTCGTCGCCACTTCTTTGAGCACGGTGGTCTCGAGCTCGTTTTCGTGCGCCGCGGAGAGGGCGTCGGCATCCAAAGCGCGGTTGGCGGCATCTCTCTCGTCTACAGGAAGTGCTTCGTTGGCATGGCGCTGTCGCCGGACACGCTCGGCCAGCTTGGCCTGTCGCGCAGCTGCTTTGTCGTCCAGCTCCTGCAGGCGCCGCCGATGGGCTGCCGCATAGTCCGCGATCACCTAGGCAAGCCAAAACCGTTGGTCGCAACGTTCAGCAAGGTAGCGTACGCGCTCGATTTGGTCGTCGTCGACGCTCCCGGCAGCTGCTCGGAGCGCCTGCAGTTGGCGCGCTTCCTGCAGAGCGTGGATCTCTAAGGTCTCTCGCTGCAAGTCCATTGCCTGCGCGACGTCGACCAAGGTGTCTGGCGTAGCTTCGTTTGCGGCCTCAAGCTCGTACGTGGCCGTCGCTTCGGCCATGTCCAGCTCTTTGCGACGTCCACTCCACTTGGCCTCATAGGTGGCCTCAATCTATGTCATCGATAACTTCCTTCCCGTTCGAGGCGCCGTACAGATGCAACGGTCATCACTTCTTGGGGTGACAACGATCCGACTTGCGCCTTCTCGACCAACGCGGCAAGTGCAAGCGCCTCTTCTTTAGCCTCAAAGTCGTCCTCGAGGGCCTTCGTCGCAAGCGCATGGAGTGACTTGGCACTGGCGCGACTGTGAAGCCGCTTGGCCAAGTTGGCTCTCGCGTCCTTGTGTTCGTCGTGCAGCTGTCGAGCGCGGTCCGCCCACTTGCTAGCATGATCGTCGAGCAGCTAAGCATACCATGACACTGGGCCGAGTTGGGAGCCAACATACGCGTTGAATGGCCGCCTTGTCTTCCTCCGACAGAGTCTCCAGAGTAGCCTTATCTACCAGAATGCTTGTCTGCAGTGCTTCTTTGGCCACTTGAATCTCCTGCTCCATTTTCCGCGACGCCGTCATCTCCTCCGATGCGAGGGCTGCCAGGACCGGGGGTCGCTCCGCCGCTGGCAGTTCCTCTGTAGCTTTCCGCTGTCGCTTTAGCCGCGCCTCGAGCTGCTGCCGTTTGACGGTCGCCTCTGTGTCGAGTAGTGCCTGCTGGCGCGCCCAGTCCTTGGCAAAGGTCTCTTGCAGCTACCGCCATGTTCTAAGTGCTTGCCATGGTAAGTCGTACCTTGGCGACAGCAGCGGCGTCGATTGCTTGGCCAGCGTCGTTGGCTTTATGCGCTGTCGCAATGGCCTCGAGAGCATTGCGCTCGCTGACCAACGCACGGAGCAGCTCGGTGTCTTGAACATCCTCTGGAGTGATAGCTTGGGGATCTGTCTTGGCTTTTCGCGCCTGCAGTCGTGCGTGTAGGCTTTGAGAGCTGCGCGCGTGCTCTGATTGCAACCGCTCGTTTCTCTCTTTCCACTTTGAGGCGAAGTCGTCGTGCAGCTACGTAAGCTCAGTTTAGCAATTGCCGCGGCCCAAGAGCCTCAACTCTGTCCACAAGAGCAGCATCGGCGTCGCTGAGCGTGCCGCTTTGCACCGTCGTGAGCAGCTTTTCGGGCGTAAAAGCATCCATTTCAAGTTGGAGCGCTTGGCGAAGACGAGCGTCCGCTGCTTGCAGCTCTGGCGACAACGTTGCCCCCGTCGCTTCCAGCGCTAGCAGCTTGGCCTGCCAAGCGGCCTCGTCCCGAGCTACGGCCTTTGACCGAGTTGCTCTCCTTCGTTCGAGGTCGCTAGTAGCCTACCCCAACATTAGCTGTGAGCTCCTCCGCCGCGCACCTGAGCCAGCGCCTTGGCATCGCGAGTCGACGGGGGATCGTCCAGCGCCTTGCTTGCCAGCAATTCGATGCTGAGTTTGTCCTGGCACGCATCGAATGCCCGGTCGACGCGGTTGTCTTCAAGCTGTGCCATAAAGCGCACAAGGGCGCCTTCGCCAGGCGACGTCGCCGCCGCCTCTTGGACCTTGCTTCGTGCCGCAATGCGTTTCTTAGCGCGCCTGCGCTCGTCCTCGATGGCTGCCTGTCGCTGGGTCCGCTTGGGTTCCTATGCATCAGTGTCCACCAAAGCTGGGAAGTGACGGGTGTACGCTGTTCGTATCGGTGTCGTCGTTTGTGGACGGCGGTAGCGTTTCGTCGCCGTCACCGCCAAAGTCGTCCACAGCCGGAGAGAAGCTTTCGTCGCCTTCACCGCCAAAGCCTCCGAACTCGGCCTCGAGCTTGGCTTGTTCCTCCTCAAAGGCGCGCTCCAGGGCCTGCATCTCAGCCTCCTGCTTGGTGAGCATAGCCTCTTCGAGGGCTTCATCTTGAAGCAGCGCCTCGAGCTCAGTGTCCTTCTTAAGCTTCCGGATTGCGAGGCGGTTGCGCAGCTGTTCTTGATGCTTTTCCCGTTCCAGACGCAGCGTGGCTTCAAGGTTCGCCATATCTTCGTTGAACGCATCGAGCAGTTGCGCGCGTTCGGCTGCGCTCAAGTCTTGAGCGTCGACGCCGGCGGTAAACTCCTGTCGGAGCTTGCTGATGTGGGCGGCGTCTCGGGCCTCCTCGTTTCGCAGCTCTGCAGTCAGCAGCGCTTCGTCGTCCGTGGCCACCGTCGGGGCCGATGTGGCGTTGCCCTCAGCGGCGGCGTCGATAAGCTTGTCCAGATTGAGCGGTGCCAATTGCAGCTGACCCGGTGCGGCCAGCAGTGCCCGCAACTGCATGACCAGCTCCTGTACATCGCTTGCTGGAGCGACCTCAGCGGCTGGCGCCATCGTCACTGCCAAATGGTCCCGCAGTGATGCAAGCTCGGCGGCGTACTGCGCCTCGTCAGCAGTTCCGCGGCCCCGCGCCGTCGCCAGCGCCTGCTGGTCGGCAGAGACGCGAGCAACGAGTTTGGTCGTGCCCGACTGCAGCTCCTTGAGAAGCCCTGTCAGCAACTTCTCGTACTTCTGACGCACAGGCTTGAGCACGGCTGGATTTTGCTGCTCGACAGCGGCCGCCCACTCGGCGGCGAACGCCTCGCGGAAGTCGGCTAGCTTCTTGGCGTAGCCCGGCACGACGCTGGCAAACTTGACGAGGTACTCGGTGGCTTGGGCCGTCGCAGCGTCGCGTGACGCGTAGGCCTCTTCGCACGCGGCTTTGGAGGTCAGCAGCGCCGGTGGAAGTAATTCCTTCGTCGTGTTGCCGAAGGCTTTCCAGACAGCGCCCTGGACCTTGCGCCTGTTGATCTCCGACTGGACGGTCGAAAGAGCACCCGGCTCTACCAACACGCTGCGGCGGAATGCTTCGAGGTCGGCAACGAGCTGGTCGTAGGATGCAGAGACGCCGGCAGCTGACGTGAGCTCGTCCAGGATGGTTGCGGCCACGTTGCCCTTGGTTTGCGCATGACCGTGAAGTGCTTTGGCGGCCGCGGCGACACCGGTTTCGGCGGCGCTAAGGGTTGCAACGAACTCGGCGCGGTCGGCAACGCCCTTCTGCAGCGTGTCGAGGAGCACAAGTTCCGCGTCGCACCCCGCCGGCTCCTTGTCTTTTTCATGGTTTTTTTGTGCAACGACGATAGAGGCCAGCAGCATCTTTAGCTCATCGGCCTCGTTCTACGCCAAGTGGGATCCCAGACCTAACCGATGGTACTACCTGAAGCATCTTCATCATCTTGGCAGCGCCCGTTTCCTGGTCTTGGAAGGCCTTCTCGACAGAGTCGTGATGGAATTGCAGGCGGTCGACGAGTTCGCGGATACCCAAGTCGTCGTCGTCCCATCTGCGCTGGCGTCACGCTCTATTGAAAGAATGGATAACGCACCGGTTGAGCTCAGGCACGTAGTCGCCGCCAGCTTCGGGCATCGCCTTGGCTGCGCTGTCGTCCGGGAGCACGGCGCCGTCGTGGGCTTCTGCGTCGGGCAGCGCTTTGGCGTTTTTCTTGACGACAGAGCCTTTCGTGTGCAGCTTGTCGAGGTTGAATCCGCGGGCTTTTTCCTTGTAGCCGCCGGTGCTTGAATGCTTGGCGACCCAAGACTTGCGTCGGAAGTAGTACAGACCGCAGATCATGCCGGCAACGACGCCAAAAAGGGCACAAAGCAAACCGGCAATCAGGCCCCAGTCTGGTGCCAGGATAATGTTGGAGCTACAGAGAACTCAACAGGTTTCTATCCAGGGCAAACGGCTACCTCGGTTTGGCACTAAGTACAATGAGGTTGCCTTGGGTCATGGGAACGATGGGTCCGTCCGTGGGGCACTTGACGCCCTATGTAGGAAGGATGGGATTATCGGCCACATTGATCGCTGCCTCACAATGTCCATCACGGCAACAATGGTGAGCGCCGCACTGTTGTTGCTTAGTGCAAATACGTACATTCCGGCATCCAAAAACGTAAAGGCAAAGGCATTCACGGCCGTCGCATTCGATTGCATCGTTTCCTGCAGCGTGCGGAACGTGCCGTAGTCGAAGCTCGGGTTGGTGTTCATAAGCGAATCCTTTACGTACACAGGATAGCTCCCTGCGCTCAACGAGAAGAGGACGGAATCGCTCCGCTGGAGGCACAACATTGGGTTGAGAATGCCGCTGCCAGCAGCACTGAGTCGACGCCGACCTGCGGTCGACGGCAACGCCGCGCTGTACGTCCCACTGAAGGCATCGCCGCTCACCGTCATCGTGTGCACCTGACAATTGGCGCTGGAACTGTTGGTGGAGCACGAAAAGCTGCCGGCGATGGCGGCCGTGTCAGCTGCTGGCACTGGTGTGTACGTCTCCGTTGTCGGGTCGTAGTACTGCAGCGCGCCCGTTGCGGGATTGAGCCGCAGCTGCGTGGACGTCGCGCGGCAGGCGCTGTCGCAAACGGCATCAAGTGTCGGGACATTCGTGCACGTGCACAGGCCGGACGTAGCTAGGAACGTGCCCGACCCTCCGTCGCACGCCGAGGCACATGACACACTCGATGGATTCACGCAGCCGCCAGACACGGAGCGCACCTGGTTCCCACTGCAGCGGGCGTACACGATGGGTTGGCAGTCCGCCTAAACAATATCCTGTGCCCCATTTCCTTCCAGCGTCTGCTACCGTGTCGTCTGTGTCGGAGCGCAGGATGCCGTTAGCATCGTAGTATTCGTACCCCGCCTCGCAGATGCAGTAGCCGTCCGACTTCTGAAAAGCGCGGTTCTGGCCCACACACTGGCATTGCGCGGAGCCAAGTGCGGCATTGGAGCTAGGCATATTGTAACCTTCGACTGCGGTACAGACAAGTTACCTCGTTGAACACGGAAAGCACGTCGCCTGGCCCGTTTCGTACTGGTACGTGTTGATCGGGCACGGGGTACACGACTCATTAAGCGACGTGCCCATCGTTGACGGATTAAATGTGCCGACAGGACATGGGCGCTCTTGGTAGGTCCCGTTGCCGCAGTAGTAGCCCTACGTGTGGTTGTGGTGGCAAGGTCAGGCGATGACATACCGCTGGACAAGGGTAGCCGTGATCGGCGGTGACGTTTTGCGGAGCTGGGGACGTGCATCCTTCAAGACACACGTAGCCTTCGGAGCACGTGCTGCAATTGGCGCCGTTGCCGTACGTTCCTTTGGGGCAGCGTTGGCAAGCCTAGATAGGGTTGTCGGTAGTGCAAGTAGTGCTGCATACCTCGGCCAAGCTGCTATAGAGTGTGTTGCTCGGGCGTAGGAGCGAGAGCGATCCCGCTGGACACGGAATCGGGCTGCTAGCGAGTGCCGGACAGTACGTGCCAAAGCCGCATGCTGTCTGGTTCACGGCGCCCGTAGGGCAATAGTAACCGGCCTGGCAAGGCACCCCCGCCGTCGAGTTGAACGGACAGTAGTACCCTGGAGCACAGATCGTCATGTTGCCGGCGCCTGCTGGGCAGTAGAATCCAGCTTGGCACACCACGGGGTAGAGGCTGCCAGCGGGGCAAGCGTATCCCGCAGGACATTCGGTGCAATCGGTCACGGCAGCACCTCCCGTTGTAGGCCGGTACGATCCTGCAGGACACGGCGCGGCGTCTGTGGCACCGGTGACACAGAAGGAACCCGCGGGGCAAGCGAACGCTGTGTCGTTCACACTGCCCGTTCGGTTGCAATACCGGCCTGCGGTGCACGCAAGGCAGTTCTCGACCGTAGCGCCCCCCACAAATGGATTGTACGTGCCTTTAGGGCATGGAATCGGGAGTTGTGCTAATGGACAATAGTAGCCGGCCTACAGGGCGTGAGAAACCAAACCAACATACGACCTCATACCGGGCATGGTACTGTCATCGCACCGTCCAGGCAACTCTTGCCCGCTGGACACGCGGCGCAGTCATAGAGCTGCGTGCCAAACGGTGACAGCCGAGACGAATTGCCCGGGCACGGTAGCGGGTCGGTGGTGTTTTCTACGAGTCGAAGTCGGGGTGCAGGCTTCGTCGACAGCACTTACGGGTGCAATAATAGCCGATCGGACACGCGCCACCCGACTGCTGCTGCCATGGCAGCAGGCTTTGGTTGTAGTTCAGCGGGTTGGGCTGGTAGTTGCCAAATTTGCAAAAGTAGCCGCTAGCACACGGTCCTGTGATCGTGCCATCGGTACAAAACTGTCCAGCTGGGCACGGACTGCACTGCGCGGCTTGCTCAAGTCCCATCTATCCGGAGTCACTGTCATTGTCCCAGCATTCGCCGCACCTGGGCGCCGTAGGTTCCATTTGGACACAATATCGGTTGGCCCCCAGGGCAATAGAAGCGTTGAGGGCATGGGCTTGGGTTCGACGTGTTGCCGGCACAGTAGCGTCCAAGAGGGCACGGATCGCAACTGGACCGGCCCGCCACCGCCGTGTATGTGTGCATAGGACACGCCTGCTCTGTGCCTTTGACGCAAAACGACCCGGCTTGACACAGCCGCCCCGTGATTCCATCGACGGGGTCCTTTATACCAGCGCCCCCCAAACATACCTACGTCATCTGTGAAAGAGCCGGGTATCCGAAGTGTACATGGCCATCGTCGCAAACGCCACCTGTGCCGTCGTTTGGCATTGGTGTCTTTGCACCCAACGAGCAATAGTAACCCGGTGCACACGCTCCCGTAGGTACCACTACAAAACACCGAGTCTGTCACCACATGAGGCAGTGGAACAAACCTGTAGGCGGCAGCCCCGAGCAGTACTGTCCAGCGGGACATGGGGCGCACTCGGATGCACTGGCGAGCGACGCAACGCTGCTGAACGTGCCCGGGGGGCATGGGAACTGGGTGGCGACAGAAGTGTTTGAGGGGCAGTAGTAGCCCGAATTGCACGGCACGGGGTTCACGGCCCCTATCTCACAGTAGAACCGTGTAGGGCACCCAAAGCACGCCGGCAGCCCCGTAATGTTGGCGAAGGTGCCTGCTCGGCAGGGCAATGGCGCTGTAAGCACACCACCGGGGCAATAGTGGCCGACGGGGCACGTCGTTTGGGTATTGTTGCCCGGGCAGAACACGGTCGGTGGGCAAGGCGCCGATGGCACAACGGTGCCCGTATCGGGGCACGAGTAACCCGCAGGGCACGGAAGGCACTGGGCAACGTTTTGAAGCTGCTTAACACCGGAGAAGGTCCCCGACGGGCATGGAATCGGGTTGCTTGTTCCAATCGGGCAGTACGTGCCAGCTGGGCACTCGTTACCAATCAGGCCATTGGCATTCATTTCGCCCGTCGGGGTTGGTGTTGAAGACCCCTACATTGTCTTCAGAACTCTGAGCTGCAGGAAGCAGAGTAAACCTGAATGCAGTAGAAACCTCCGGCACAAGGTAATGCGTTCTCCAGATTCAGCGACGCGCAATAGTGTCCCGCCTCACACGGTGTAGGGAGTGCCGTCGCGTTGGGACAAAACGTGCCGAGCGGGCATTCACCTGCCCAGAGCTCCGTGTCGTCGGGCGCCGCAGCTGTCGATCCCTTCAGGCAGTAAAATCCGCTGAAGCATTCGCCGACTGGTGCCGTCGCGCCCACCA
>JNBR01002401.1:0-10502 GCA_002081595.1 Achlya hypogyna
AAACAGAGCTTACCTTTGGGTCCGGCAGTGGAAGTTGCGGTAACACGACAGTGTGATGGACGGCTCATGCAGTCCGGCGTCTGGTGCTAATCGAGAAGTGCTTATGGAGGTCTCGACAGAGCACCCCAACGGCCCATTCGATTACAGAATATTCTGGACTATCCAGAAATTCTGGCCAACTGCATGATGCAATTGGACTTCTGCACCGCCTATATATATTAGCAGTCAAAGGTTATAAACTATAAATATACGGGAGACAGCCCGTGACCAACTTCCAACCATTCTACCGTCTAAACCAATCCCCAAGTCTGGGAAACTGATCGTTGCAATGGTACAAGAACTCTGGGCGATCTCCAGCATACCTCTGGAATCTGATATTATCTTCTGCAATAGCAACCTGCAGGTAAAATTGATTTTACGCGCGGATTTCTTGAAATATTAAACGAAGTCGTCAAAGAGATGGCGCCTTCGTCTTCAAGGCTCAGAGCCCTGTCTACAAGAAAAAGGTGTCCGATATTCTCTAAAGATCGATCATACTACAACAGTTTTAAGTCAAGGTAGAAATAGTATCGCGCCAAGGTGATGAAGCGCGACCGCCACAGTTACCCTATCCTACCCGAGGTATACCTCGATGAATCCTACATGAACCAAAACCACGTCGCGTCGCGCTCGTGGCTTGACGCGGGACGCAAGCGTTACGCCAAAGAAGGCAAAGGAAACCGGTACTGCATTGTTGGCGCTAGTCAGTTGCATGTGTAGATTCGTCTAGCTAAATATAGGAATTGGCGTTATTCGATCTGTCGACGGGCACGTGCAGGGCGACTGGGTCCCGGCCTCCGTGCACTTCTGGCAGTCGCAGCTTAAGACAAAGGAAGACTACCATGGACATTTCAACTCTGAAATCTTCGAGAAATGGTTCAAAGTGCTCTGCGTTACGCTGAAAGAGAGCTACGGCTCCTGCATTTTCCACCTCACGGGGCCAAGTACCACAAGCGTGTGCTGAACCCGGTTCCCAATGGGAAGTGGCTTAAAGCTTAGATTCAAGCGTGGCTGACGTATGAAACACTCGTTTTGTATGTTATTGATTTAGTCTATTATTAGTTCGCGCCGCATCGGCTTCAATGCTGCCATGTACAAGGCTGACTTGCTGCTCCTCGCTAAAGCGCGAAGGAGCCTGTGCAGTACGCCACCGTGGCCATCGCCCGCGTCTTCGGCCACCAAGTTCTTTTTACGCCCCCCTATTATCCTGAGCTTCAACCTATTGAGATTATATGGGCGTAACGAAAAATCGCATTACCGGTAGCCCCGCGAAAACGATGCTTGAGCTCGGTGACAAGCTCGGCGACTCGCTGGCGCTCGTAACGTCGGACATATGGGTCGGTGCCCTCACCAAGCTCAAGGGCTACGAAGACGCGTACCTCAATGACGCCGACACAGAGTACTTGGCTGAGGACGATGAAGAGGACTGCAGCGATGACGAGGACGATATTGTTACTGAATTTTTGGGAGCGACTGAATTGTAATCAACCAATGGCATTTTGCTGCTTTCCTTAGATGATGCAGTTGAACATAGGACAGCATCGCGTGCGTATCGAAGGCAGAGCTCCTGTATATCGAGTCTGTGGAGCTCAGCAAGGCGACCACGGAGAGGTGCGAAGCAGCAAACAAAAGGTACAGTTCGATGTCAAAATTATGATGGATTCGGTACGCCAGGGGACGAAGAGAAGTTTTGACACCGGCTGGCATCGAAAGCACCAGCTGGACTGAAAAGGCGCCAGCTGGCTGGAGGACTAAGCCAATCAGGCGCTGTCATTGCAGCTGGCCCTGATCGTCATAAACAGCCTTAAACGACGGGCTCACTTTGGATCCAGATGCGTCGCTGTGGTGGCGCTGCCGCATTTCGCGCTATAACATTCAGAATTCTGAAATGATCAGCTTTCTGGGACAATTTTCAGATCTGACTATAGTGGTCTAGTTCTCGAGAAATGCATTATGGAGTCTCGTACTATTTCATTTGACCAGTACAATAGTTACGAAGTAGCAAAGGTTTGACACTAAGGGGTTCGATAAACTACTGAGAAATTGATACAATACCATATTTTAATTGGCGACATGATTCTACGGCATGCAGCATTTAGTGAATCAAAAATTGTTTGTAGATCTTCGTCTTGATCGGGCGTTGCTAGCAAGGCTTCGTCGCGCAACGACTTCATTGCGGCAGACAATCGAACGATAGAGGCGGCTAGATTACCAGAAAGCCTCTGAGTCTCAAAACGTCCTTTCACGAACGACAAGAGAGTTCGGACGTCTTCTCGCCCTGGCGCATGACGGTGGTTGCTTCCTGACTTCTTGCAGTAGTTGTATCCATGGCAACGAAAGAGATGGGATGCTGTGCATGGGTAACGAGCCGAAGCGGCCCAGATACGCAGCCAAAAACATTTTCCAGCACGGAAGTGCGCCCGTTAATTGTCAAGTGAAAGTAGTAAATGTGGACTTATACGAATCCGTGATAATAGTGGAGCTGCACGACAGTAGAGGAAAGACTGAACCAGGGGATTCAAAATGGAAAGGGAGTTTGTTAGGCTTAGCTAAAGAGTCCTGGTTTACAAACCTACGAGTGGTTTGTCAACATGAAGATATTCAGAGTTGGCTTGGAGCTTGAAGTTCAAGCTACCTTTAACACCCTCCCTCAAGCCGGACACTGCTCGACTTGATTCCGAGCATCGTCGTAAACTCTTGGTGCTTGTTCTTGAGCAGACCCTTTGTTGTGATGTCCGCGAGCATCTTCTCGTTGGCAAGTAGGCAATGTTGACTTGGCCTTGAGCAACCAAATCGCGAATGAAATGGCACTTGATGTCGATGTGGCGAGCACAGCCATGGAACGTTGGATTGGCCGTTATCTTGATGCATGACTGATTATCTTCGTACATCTTGAGAATGCCGACGTCGATGCCAATTGTGGAAAGGACTTCCTTGAGCAAGCGGAGCCGAACCATGTCGTCGAACGTTGGAAACGAAAAAGATGGAACATCAGAGTTAGACACGTAGGAATGAATTAAGAGGTTGACACAAAACTGAAACCTACGCGCCTAGAGCTCTTCGGTGAGGCTTGGCTTGATGGACGCGGTGGCACTCTTGAGGACACCGGCTTGCATGTAGTAGTGAAGCGTCGCTGCCGGCACGCCGGAGCTAAAAGCGGCGGAGCGGTACGTGACGCGAGCGTCGTGATCGAGGGACGCGACTGCAGCCCGTACGGCTGCCTTGTTGCGAGGGCGGCGGCCCCAACGGATGCAGCGCCGCGGCTTAACTGGGCCGCGAGGGCTGCATGGTCGTTCGGGCGGGTGGAGGCGGCGGCGAAGGATCCGTGGGGCCACCATAAGACAGCGACATGTTATCGACTGACGTTGAACTTGGTTGCCGTGAGCGTTCACGTGCCGCGCGGGTGCTTACCGTCGGGTCCTGCAGCGGCGGCGACGTCCAGCAAAACGACAACCTTTGTTGTTACCGGAAGGTCTTTCCCTCGGTATGTCATTTTGAAGAATGAAACAAGTGTTTCGCGCTAATAGGGAAATCGAATATTCAAGTTTAATTTTTCGCGCGAACTTTTTGTTTTCTATTATTTCGCTTGATTGCAATACTTCAAGTAAGTGAGGTTGGTTGGTGTTTCGCGCGACGCATTTTTTAAAATTGAATTGGACGGTCTTGATGTGCTCGAGTGATTGCGCACTCTATATATGTTTGTAGGGAAGAGCCAGTGCTTTCCATTGGTTCCTCAAGCTCGAGCTAACTCTTCAAATTTTATTTTTCGGAGTCACTACAAGTTGCAACGTAACAAAAATCAATCAGAACGGAGTAGTACAATTTTGTACTTCGCGCATACTTCCTTCCGGAACCCAAAGAGGTGCTCGGCGGCGTGGGGGATTGTGACCCATGGTTGGATACCTGCAACGATATTCATACACGACGTAATAGATTGGAGCAATACCTAGGAATACAGCGTGTTGATAATGGTAATCTCCGTACCATGGGATATCATTGTACGATCACATAGCCATTCTACCGGAACATGTCGCCAAATCTGAGCATGTCCTAGCACATTATTATCCGAAACAATTCATGCTATGAATAAAATATACCTTGGACTGGGGTGAACCCTGTGGCCTACGTCCACGGAGTCGTTATTAGGGTAGAGCTTCGCCAAAGCTCTTAGGGGCGCGTGCCCGTTTCCGACGACTTCGTGGTGGGGAAAGGGCCAGCCGCGGTGGTGACTGGGCAAGTGGCGCGATTGATATTAGCGAATTATAGGATTAGAATCCATAATCCACTTTTTCCGATATATTTGATTTATGCCCAATTCTCTGGTCCCATTCGCAGTCTAGTACTATGATTGGTCATTATTACCTTAAGTTCGGTCGTACCTAAGTAGCGGGTAAAGCAGCCAATAGGGTGCCACATCCGTAGGTGGCGTGCGTACAGTGACAGTACTGCCAGGCTGAACCCACGCTTTAGGTGGGCGACGGCACCTCTGTGGCGGCGGGTGGGAAGTTCATTAGGAAGTGCCGGCCTAATGTTTATGGCCACCCAGTCTTTTGTCCATATCTTAGGATTTACTGGGAGTTAGAGGATGCTGTTTGGATATGTTGCACCAATCGCAAAGCCGAATCGTCTGACACACGTGGCGTTGACTAATAGCTGAACACGCGCGACTTTATATACAAATAGGGTATTGGACGCGCGGACAAAAGTTAGAGCCACATGGGTGACATAATTAATTCAAGCATAAAATAGTGATGGTAAAGAGGTGTCGCCTAATGGAGCACCCAAACGGATGGCTCTCGCATGCTCTCTTCACAACCATGGAGGGTATTGAGGCTCAGTTTAAATCTTGATGGGAAGGGGACCAACCCTCACCCCCGAGGAGGTCGGCCGCGTGCGTGGCTTGGCCAAGGCCGGCTTCTCCAACCGCGAGATCGCGGCACGCGTCGGCCGGTCCAAGGGTGCAGTGGCGGCGGTGCTCAAGATCAAGAACGACTCAATGCCCAAGCCCATGGGTCGGCGCATGCTCCGGCAAGTCGTTCGCAATACCGCCACGGGCGACTTCACCGCGGACCAGCTCAAGGATATACTTTCCCTCCCGTGCAGCGTCCGCAGGGTGCGTAGAATCCTCTCGCAAGTCGACTTCCTCACGCACACCAAGATGGAAAAGACGCTCGACCTGACGCCGGCGCACAAGGAAGCTCGCCGTGTCTGGGCCCGTAACGCGATCTTTGATGCGAAGGACTGGACAACGGTCGTATTTTCAGACAAAAAAATTCAATTTAGACGGGCCCGATGGATTCAAGTTCTACTGGCGCGACTTGCGTCGGCCGCCACGCACCTTCGTCAAGAGGCAGATAGGCGGAGGCTCTGTGATGGTGTGGGGCGCTTTCACCTTTCATGGCAAGAGCAAGCTGGCCATCTTGGACGGAGGCCAAAGGTCCGTCGACTACATCTGCACGCTGAGCGAGTACCTGCTGCCATTCGCGCACCTGCACTACGGCCTCGAGTACGAATTCCAGCAAGATAACGCGCCGATCCACGCGTCCCTCGGGACCAAGGAGTTCATGAACGAGATGGGCATCAAGACAAAGAAGTGGCCTGCGCGCTCTCCTGATCTTAATCCTATCGAAAACCTCTGGTCTATTTTGTCTTCCCTCGTATACGCTAACGGAAAACAATACCGCACGCGAGAGGAGCTGACAAAGGCCATTTTCCGTGCGTGGGATTTAATTGGGCAGAATCACTTGGGAGCGTTGATCAATTTGATGCCAAAGCGGTGCGTTGAAGTGATTGAAAAGCGTGGCGATAAGTAGCTACGAGAATTTGGTTCAAGTGCCATAATCAAATCTAGAATACTTGCTAAAGAACCAAAACCAAAATAACAATTTTGATTTAATATCACGTTTTGACTATCACTCATTAGATTGACAATCATTGTAATTAATATTGCTATTTGTATGCGGTCGGAATGGCTCTAACTTTTGTCCGTCAGCAAAAACAGCACTTGTACGGCAACCTCACGAAGTAGCTTGAAAACGCCTAGTGACTATTATATGTTTGGCATGATTGTTAAAATGACATATGAAACAGCATCCTCGAACTCCCAGTAAGTCCCAAGATATGGACAAAATACTGGGTGGCCATAAACATTTGGCCGGCACTTTTTAGTGCCAGCCAGAGGTGACTCGGGCGCTGCGCCCGTCGGCAATGATATACGGAGAGGAGCGCACAGCACGAGTAGGCTTTAAAGTTGCGCAACAATTAGAACCAATAATACACTGTAGTTAAAAATGAAACACCCTTGATTTCTTTTTATCATAATACATTCTAAAGCATGTCTTATCGTGCACGTGCACGTTATTTTTCCTACGAAATGTACAATGTAGTGGCGCCGCCCGCCCATTGCCGTCGCTGGGAAGAAAACCCGCGCGGCTTTCGTGTCAAGGCTAGAAAATTGGGCAGTGCAATTATAAAGGTAGTGTATATGATTGCACCAAATTTTTATGAGGCAGAGTTAAGTCTATCTACCTATGAACTTACCTGGTGGCGCGCGCAGCGGCTGTCCGCCCTGTGGCGTTGATATGTAAATTCGTGATTGGCTGAAATATTGACCCACTGTGACATCACACAATAGTCGGCTCGGATTGGCCATAATTGGCTTATTTCGAATGGGTTTAGGCCAATCCACAGTTGATATAGTAAAGTTGCGTTAAGACAGTTTTATTCATATTAAAATCATATACACGCCACCTATGCCGGGACGGCGGCAGAGGGAGGTCCGCGCCGGCGGGTGGTCGGTTAGTAGTGTTGTAGGGAGCACTGCCCTGTAGGACGGGGCGCAAAAGTAGCGCGTAAGTACTATAAATATGAAACAACATTAATATTTGCGTGCGCCAACTCGCCTTTTAAAGTTTTAGGCATAATAGTGCCCGCCAGAGGTTGGCCCGCACGCGGCGGAACTTCATCGCCAGCGACTTCCAGGAAGAAGCGCTCAACGCAACTTGGATTCATATCTGCGGTATAACTAATACATACTATAACAAGATAAACCGTGCCTTCGCACGCTGTAGTTCCAACAAAAAGGCAAATTACTGCCTGCCCACCACACTACTACGCGTAGACGTGCCCAAGGTCTAGTTGCTGACGCGTTGGCGTCGAATCTCCATGAGACGGAATGCAATCGATTCGCAGATCAACACGTTGAACAAACGGAGGAGCAATTAGGTGTTCTTTGTGTACTGCAGCAAGTTGCAGTGCAACTTGCCTCCACAGAGCGCGCACTTGTTGCAGCTGCGCTACTGCCGGTGCCAAGTTGGTCGTTAACCAGGGAACTGCATCGTATGCGGTAAGCATATCAATAAGTTGACCTTACTCGTCGTTGCGGTCACGGTCCGACCGGCGCACATGCAGGTGGCGTTGGCGGGCTAGGACGCGCAGCTCGTGCACCTTCAACCCTTCGTAGCAATAGGCGGTGTCCGGGGCGATATGCAATGGGGCTTCACACCGCCTTTACCCACGCTTTCACTCTTGCCATTACTGACACCATTATACGCGCCATTACGCACGCCTTTACGCACGCATGTACAGATGCCTTTACACACTATTTTACGCCAGCCTTTACTCACTCCCCTTTACGCTCGCCTTTACAGACTCCATTACACACGCTTTTACGGTGGCCTTTACAAACGCTTTTACACACACACGCCTTTACAAACGCTTTTACACACAGACGCCTTTACACAGACGCTTTGACACACGCTTTGACACACGCTTTTGCACACGCTTTTGCACTCGCCTTTACACACTCCCATTTACGCTCGCCTATACGGACGCCTCTACACACGCTTTTACGGTAGCCTTTAGAGTCGCTTTTACACACACACGCCTTTACACAGACGCTTTTGCACACGCTTTTGCACTCGCCTTTACACACTCCCCTTTACGCACACTATACGTACGCCTTTACACACTCCCCTTTACGCTCGCCTTTACAGACGCCTTTACACACGCTTTTACGGTGGCCTTTACGGTCGCTTTTACACACACACGCCTTTACACACGCTTTTACGGTAGCCTTTACAGACGCCTTTACACGCGCCTTTACACAGACGCTTTTGAACACGCTTTTGCACTCGCCTTTACACACTCCCCTTTACGCTCGCCTTTACACAAGCTTTTACGGTGGCCTTTACAGACGCCTTTACAGACGCTTTTGCATTAGCCTTTACAGACGCCTTTACACACACCTTTACATAGACGCTTTTACACTAGCCTTTACACACCTGTTGTACACGCTTGTACACTCGCTTTTACGCTCGCCGTAACACTCCGACTCCTGTACAGGGCGCCGAGCCATATCGGCCGCACGCTCCTTTAGAAGTTGCTTCTCAGTCTCAAGATGCAGGAGGGCCACAACGTCATGGCGCTCTGCAACGAGGCCTTGAATATCCTTGCGCAGCTAACCTCGATGGGGACGGCGATGGCCGTAGAAGACGTGGCGATCTGCATCCTCCAGAGTCTTCCTAAGAGCTATGAGGGGATTGTGATCCTACTCGAGATGAGCGACGGCGGCCTGACAACGACAAACGTGGTGCGCGCACTTGCAAACGAGGCCATGAAGATTTGGTGGTGCCGTCAAGAAGGAAGACTCGCGTGTGTACGCCATCAACCAACAAGTGCCTACATGCGACCACTGTGGAAAACGTGGTTATACCAGTTCCAAGTGCTCGAGCCCGTCGTCGGGAGGAACGTTCGAAGCGGGCCAACAATGCTGGGTACGCGGGCGTTCCCATTGCGTTCGCTACCTCTACCAGTGGTGCCTCGAGCATAGCACAGAACCCTTGTGGATGGGCTGTCGACAGTGGTGCCACGAACCACGTCAATTGCAACTAGCAGCAATTTACGTTCCTCGACGAAGGAATTCACGGCAAGATTCGTGTCGCCTATGGGAACAAGGCTCCTATTTCTTGGCGTTGGGATCGTGCACGAGACGATGATATTGCCCTCAGACCACGAGCTTCGCAGTCAAATCGACAACGTTTTGTTAGTGCCATCCATGGAAAAAACCTCTTCTCGGTCCCCCAAGTGAACCAGAAGGGGCACTCAGTTCGAGGCCAATGTCGTCTCCATCAAGTACAGACGTACCCAAGAAGTCGTGGCAGATTGTAGGCAAGACGGCGTTGTCGGTAGGGCGAACGGGTGCCGACATGTACTGTACATGTGACATGTACGCTTGGGACAAACACCACCTGATGGGATCAACTCGATGGCGAAGCACGACTTCGTACGAGATCTTGGGGTCGTTTCCCGCACGGAAACCATGAGGACACTGAACGTCTGCGATGGTTGTGCAGCTGAAAAGACGGTGGCGAAGCCATTTCACAGTCATGTCGAAGCCCATCCAGAAGTCGTTCAGATTGCTTCACTTTGACTCGTGTAGTCCGATTGAAGAACCCAGTCTTGGTGGCAGCACAAGTACATGCTCTTGATCGTCGACGAAGTCCTTCTTCCTCAAAGCCAATTTTGAGTCCGAGGGCTGCCTGCGGGCGTACATCACGAGCGTACAAAGACAGTTTAGGGCTGTCGTCAGGCTGTGCGGCACGATGGGGCAAGAGAGTTCTTTACGGAGTCATTTCGGACATTCTTGCAAAATAAAGGAATTGAGGCGCAGCCAACCGTGCGATATGCCCAAGCCTCTAACGGCACGACTGAACGAACTATTCGGAGCATTGTCATTCAGCTCGATGCATGGTAAAGGCTGCCAACCTCTCGACTATTTTCTGGGCCGAGGTTTGTGGAGCAGCTAGCTGTTCACATTCGCCGCCTCCTCCCTAGTTCGAAGAACTCTCGAGTCACGCAATACGAGCTCGTCTATGGGGCCAAGCCCAGCGTGTCTCATCTCCGAGTGTTCGGCTGCCATGCGTTCCCCTAGTTCCGGAAGAGATCATGCGCAAGTGGGATGCCAAGGCCAAGCTTGGACTTTCGTTGGCTACCACTCGTTGGCTGCCATATATCGTATTTTCTATTTGACATCAAGAGCGTGACGCGCCGGTCGCTTTCCAACTACGCGATGGAAGAACAGATGCAAGCGAAGCAGTACAAGGCCGGCACCGAAGCCCTGGCTTCGGCACAGCAAGTAGCTGTGCGTACACGCCGTCGTGTGTAACGCATAGTTGTGCGTCCTAAATATTAATCTTGGTGTTTGTATGTGTTTGTCTCATACAATAATATATCCGTATTTGAGCAGCAATGAGTTACGAATTTCCTGTAAACGCGGACACCGGTACAAAACGCGTGCTTGGAGAGGACTGTCCATAATGACCCTAAGCATGACTCAGCAAAGCGCAAGATTGATTGATGCCTTCAGGGACCTTGAGACCGACAAAGAGCCATGCACAGCCATGCACAGCCTTGAACAGCCATGCGTTGGTATACACTGGCCACGCTGGCAGCATGGCGACTCG
>JNBR01000140.1:0-31823 GCA_002081595.1 Achlya hypogyna
GTTAGTATATGAGCCCTCCGTGAAGAAGTGCGTAGAGCATAAGCAGGCGTTAACTGACGTTATCCTAGCAGGTACAAATTATACCGGGCTACGTAAACAGCAATTAAAGCGTAACCTTGTGGTACATTTGTCTTGTTGAAAGCTGCTGGAGGCATTTGGCGTGACGCGATGCGAAAAAGAATTGTTCCTGGCTTTATATTGCCGTCTTTAGCCGAGATTTGTGAGCCGCGCAATGCACAATATCACTTCAGTGTGCAAACGGACTTGCTTCAAATGAATTCAATTAACAAACAGCATATAAACGGACTTTCTTTTCGATGTTAATTAAGACAGAATATAGATCATGCACGCTAAACAACTTGCATTCTGGTCGCGGGGAGACATCAAGCTCATCAGTGTTAGCTTTTGTGATGCGCAGCCTGGCTCGTGCTGTCTGTTGTTGAGCTTCACCGAAGTGAAAACCACTTTGACTTCTGTGGCTGATAAATATTTTTTCGGATACCAAATTGCCTCACATCCGGAATTCGTATCTTTGCTGGCGATGATGCGCCGCCGTCTGTCCTTCGGCGATAAGGCTACCGATGCGAGTCCCATCGCAAGTCTCTCGCTGGACAAGAACCGCTTATTCGCGGACCGCTGTTACTCCTTCGAGCACCCGGCGACGCTGCAACGCTGGACTCTCACCTTGCGGGAGCATCACCCGCTGGGCATCGTCTGGCCAAGTGCATTAGCATTGACGCAGTACCTGCTCCACTCGCCATCACCGCTCACAGGGTACATTTGCTCCAGCTTACGCCATGGGCGATCAAGTCGGGGGCTCACGTAGGAGAAGGATTCTTGAGATCGGCGCGGGCACGGGTATCACCAGCTTGGTCTGCGGCGCATTAGGTGCACACACCGTCGCTACAGATATGGTACGTTGAAGCTACTACGTAACGTTAGCAATACTTGGCTGCTTAGAATGCAGGACTGTCCCTGCTCCAGGGCAATATTCAACGCAACAGTCATCAAGCTGGGGGTTGCACGTGTACAACATTGGGTCAACTTACCGACGTAGGGCAAGTGCACGGTCAAGTGCTTGAGTGGCGGGACATCCAAGCCATTCATGCCATCGCAGCTGCACATGGACCTTTCGACTATGTCGTGGGCTCGGACATCCTTTACAACGACGCGTCCCACGGCGCCATCCTTGATTTGCTTTTGCAGCTGACCGATCCCGCACAGCAAACGGAAGTGATCCTCAGTTATCCACGCCGGTCAGGCTCCGTACGTACAAATGTGTTTTCTCGTCGTCCGATGTACTGCACTGCAGGAAGACGGCTTTTTCCGAGCCCTGGAGCAGGTCTTTCGGAGCCCCCCCAACTAAAGCCTTATGGGTGTGTAGTCGCGGCAGTTTGCCGAAGTTGACCATCACACCCCACAATCCATCCAAGGACCAGAAGCTTCAATACCTGTCGTCATTTACATTCGAAGATACCGGCGCCTGAGGCTATGATTAAGTACCGTCGTGGCCATGAATGGAGGAACCTGTTTGCTCATATTGGTACTCCAGTTTCTGTGAATCATGTTATCCAATGCATTAAACAGCACTAAGCCACGGCTTGATGGTCGAACACTCGGCTCTTTTCCGTACCCAACTCAGCGAGAAGTCGGTCAACCTCCACGGTGAGCTCGAGGGCTGTGGGACGCGCTGCTGGGTCTAGCGCCAGACAGGCACGACCCATTCTCACGACACTCTCAGGGGCCTTGGCGTCAAAGGTGGGAGTCACCTCGCCTGTCACGATCTTGCTCAGGATCTGAGCTTGGGATTGATGCTGTTTTGTCTTAGTCGTGACGACGTTTTCGTAGGGCACTTTGTGCGTCGTCAGTTCCGACACGATGACACCTACTTCCGACGTCAGCCAAAAGCCACGCATGCCAGTCGACGGACCAAACGCATAGATGTCGGATGCCGTCGAGTAGTGGGCCTCTTTGATCACTTCGGGGGCCATCCACTGGTACGATCCGAGGCTTCGCGTCATGGTGTCTTCGTCACTGCCGTCCGTCGCAACGCCAAAACCTGTGAGCTTCGTCCCCTTGAGAGTGTCGAGAAGAACCTTGGAAGACTTGAGGTTGCGGTGGAGCACCGGAGGACTCATCGTATGCAGGTACACAAGGCCAAAGACGATACTCTGCAGCACGAGGACTTTTTCCCCCCACGGAAACGCTTCAGGGACGTGGCTCGAGAGGTGTCGCTGGAGGTCCCCGAGATCCATGTACTCGGTGACGATGCCCACGTCTTTGCGGCCGGTCCACGAAAAGCCGACAAGTCTCACCACATGCGGGCTTTCAAGTCTATAGAAGCAGTAAACCACCGAGCTCCGCAATGTAGCAACTTGGCCACTAGCTGCATAGCACCGACAAAGGCTGCAATCGCTGAGGGCTGCTGGGTTGTTAGTCGCTTGACGGCGACGAGAGTGCCACGAAATGTCGCTCGCCACAACGTGACGTCATTACTTGTGTGCAGAGGAATGCGGCGGTCGAGAAGCAGCTCTTGAGACGATAGTTTATACAGTGCCAAGTCGGTAATCCCCATGGCGGTAGCGAACGCCTCGTCAGCGCGAACCTTATGGCGTCGTATAAGGACAAACACAAGCGTAACGATGGCACACGCAACAACGGCGCCGAGGCAAGCCGCAAGTAGGGTACCTGAGCCTATTCCACGATGCACCATTCTCAATGAACAGAATAGTTATACTTGTCGACTCGATAGCAGCTGGTAGCACGACGCACACCGATGTATTCCACAACGGAAGCAGCGTACCACGCGTCGTGTTGCAGTCAGTGCTCGTTGACTGAACCACAGAGACATTGTAGCCATTACCAGTGCTGTCCATGGGCTGCAACTTCTGCAACGCTTCGTAGGTGGCCTCATTCACAATGAATGACGTCAAGTTCGTCGCAGCCGAGTTGCTGCAATGAGTAGATAACGTCGTAACCTCAACACCAAACGTACAAAGTTGTGAGGTTGGACGACAAATTGACCATTGTGAAGGAGGTCACACCACTTAAAGTTCTAGCAGCATGTGAATGCCATGTGTAGAGATCACGTACAAGTTAGTGAGCATCGTGTAGTCGCAGTCATTGAGGTCAAGGCTCGTTTCAGACGGTGCAGGTGCCATAAGTAGTGCTCTAAACGAATTGGCTTTGCCACCACAAAGACTTGAAGCAGCCCTACAACTGCCGCATTGTCTCGGGGAGGTTTCGAATAACGCGGGGCACAGCGCGCGACTGGGAAGGAGTCACGATAGTGCTACACCAGGTACGGATGACGCGATTACCCCACGGCACCGCATACAGTGACTCCAGAGTGTCCGGCCACTTGTCATCGGATGCGCTGAAATCGAGAGATGCCTTGATTGACCTAATGAATGCTTTGACATAAGCACACTTCGTTGCGCGGCGGCCGACAGCTTCTTGACGGGCAAGACTTGTAAGTTGTTAAAGCATATGTCGTAATTCCAGATCGTCTCGACAGTGCTACGTGCTTGGTAAGCTGCGCTATTTTGCCGCCACTTACAAGGTTTCCAATGAGCGGGGAAACAACGGCCAGGAAGCCTTCCCGCCGGAACCCGCGCAGGGACCCGACATGACATCGTAGAGCGTTCTAGAGATGATGGTTTGTACAGCATCGACAACAAGACGAGCACAATGATGGAAAGGTGTAGTTGAGCAAGTCGCTCGTCCAGTTAGCGTATTGCGGGACGTAAAGCACAGTGGTGTTCTGGAGGAGCGAGCTAACGAGGCACTGGTCCCCGAGGACGACACAAAGCAACGTCGAACCACACTTGTTGGCGTCAGCAACAAGCTCACCGCCCTTGGCACCTGGCATACACTGCTGCATGGCTTTTCTTTGTGTGCAAAGTTGCCTTTCAGTGCCATATCAGTGGCGCTGGTCCATCGCCATCCTCACTGGCCCCCACAGACCAGATGAGATTGGGCAGCCCTCCAGGAAGCTTGCTTTGGGCAGGCACCAACTGCACTCAATGCGAATCACATCACAACGCTATGGTTATTGAGTTGATGCTAAAGCTCAGTGACATACTCGCTGAGCAAGGCACGAACAAGTAAGGCAAGCTCCGAGGCGGAAGGACGTGCGGTCGGATCGCTAGCCAAGCACTGGACACCAACATTGCGAAACCAGCTTGGCGACGTTGCATCAAACGATGGCTTCAGTGTGCCGGCGACCACTTGCGACATAATGTACAGTTGTGTCCACGGCCGGCCCGTTTCGGGATTTACAAGGCCTGCGTATGGAATCGAGTGCGTGCTGAGCTCCGCCAAGAGTACTCCTACGAAGTGTGACGAGAAATGCCCAATCAAGAGATATATACCAAAGGAGTACACGTCAGCAGCGACCGTGGCTTGGGCACCAGCAAAGAGTTCGGGAGCCGTCCACTGGTATGTTCCGAGGCTGTCTGTCATTGCTGCCTCTTTTGGTGCAGTGTGATGCGAAATGCCAAAGTCTGCCAGTTTAGCGCCCTATCCGTCCGTCGAGATTAGGGCTATAGTTCAATAAGACAGTGCCTTCGCCGTGTCAAGGAGGACGTTGCGTGACTTGATGTCCCGATGGATGATGTCGCGGGAATGAAGATACACAAGCGCGTAGATGATGCTTTGGGCTACGAGCGCCTTGTCGGCCCACAACGCCTCGGTTTTCGGGTGACGAGTGAGATAGTCGCGGAGGTCACCGCCATTCATGAACTCGACAACGCACTCAATGTCAATAGGCCGGTGCCAGCTCGCACCGACCAGCTGCACGATATACGGACTCCTCAACCTACGAGGTGAGCATAGTGACACTCCTCGCACTAGTGTGTATACTCGGCCATGAGCGTGATTTCATTGATAAAGCGGCGCACTGTTTCGTGCTGTTTGCTGTGGTTTCGTTTGATCGCGACAGGAACCCCATCATAAGTGCCACGCCAGACGCCACCAAAAGCCCCAGCAGCCAAGGGCTGGTTACCGATGCACCGCAGGCGACACGGATCCAGTTGAATAGCAAAGATTCGGGCTATGTCAGCTTCGAACACGTCGACGTACTTGCGTCGCGACCACTTGCGGTAGAAGTAAACGATGACAAGGGCGAGGACCACCAGGCAAGAAGTTGTTGCGATGATTGGAGTTGTTGGACCTACTTGAATGAGCGGCCCAAACAAGCCACGCTAAGCGTACGATAAGAAGTGCTCTGAGGGATGAAAGGCGCGTCGAGGACGCAAGCAACGTGCGGTGCGGCGTCCCACAAAGGCATGATAACACCATTTTGTCGCGAGCAGGCACCAGCGTCCGTAGTTATACTGAGGACGTCGTAGCCGAGGCCATCCTGAACCGGCTGAAGCCGATGCAGGGCATTGTATGTGGCATACTCAATGACGAAACTCGTAATGTTGCAGGCAGGGCAGGCGCTATACGAGTGTCAGCGGGATGGCGAGGTGCCGAGTGCAAACAAGGTGGTCAAATTTGTGGACCACGAAACGAGAGTTACGGACATGCTGGCAAATGGGGTCACAGTGCCGTTAATGACGCTAGTTTTCGCGATCAGCAGCAGCAAAAAGGGTGCACCACCGCACAATGTCACGATGGACGACCAGTTGCAGTTGCTCAGCTCCCTGGCCTTGAGCCGGTCAAGTTGTCTATGAGTACATTGAGCTTGGCTTCTGTGCGATGGCGACAAGGTTGTGAGCGTTGGTGGCGCATTGCAGAATACTATGTCTTCTAGCGGTGTGTGTGCGATAACTCTGAGCCAAAGGTCAAAGGGTCGCCAAGTTCGTCCTGCATACACACTCTCGATGTAGGGCGGCACTGCGCGAATGGGCGACAGCCCTGAGCTTGAGACGATGTGCCTACACCACCACTTCATGCATCGTCGATTTCGTATGCAGCGTACAGACGTTGAAGGCTTTCGGGAAGATCGATCGACTCAATGTACATAGCCGGGATGTTTAGGGTTCTATGCAGGTGTCAAGTACCCGTAGATGTGCCTGGTACCGACAGAGTTCTTAGTGCTGGCATCGAGCTCGCAAAAAATGTGCCGAAGGTTTGCTGGCCTGAGTATGGTGCTGTCACATTTGGCGTGCTGAGAGTGCTTCACGCAGTTAGTTAGCACGGAGCAGACAGCACGTACAGGTCGGGAAGCGAGTAGTTGGCAATGTCGCCAACCGTGGAATCCGGAGTCGGCAACGTGAACGCCGACGTGTTTGACGCAAAAATACACTTGAGACCTTCAGTGTAGTTGGATTTGCTCACCAAGCAGGCAGCATTGGGAGGGCAAAGGTGCCCGCCAACCTCGAGCTCGACGTCGTCCGAGTCGGTGCCATTGCAGCTGCGGTACTGGCGGCTTGCATTAGTGAGCCGGACTGCGCCAACCTGCGGAAGCTCTGTCATGCACCAAACGTTCTATGAATGCTGCGGCGATGTGGGAGCAGCCCATCCCATGCTTATTCACGGCAGCGAGCACCTACCTCGCTGGCAACAGTGGCATCCGCCAGAGCTTTAATCTCCTGCTTAGCGGAAATTTTTCATTGCGACCTGCCATGCGCAAATACGACAAACAACTTTCCCAAGGCAAGATGAGCAACGCAGGGCACAAAGCAGTCGCGTACACTTCCCGTCGCTCATAGCATTCTTCGTTCCTCCAAACTAACATAGTAGACATTTTACCGGGTTTTGCCACCAGAGTTGTACAATCAATAGGGAGCGACAACTGGTCGAGACCCAGTTGTCGCTGGTGGTGTTGCGTTCGCCAAGGCGAACGGCGTCCGTGCATCATTGCCAACTGCCACTGTGGCTGTGGTTTTGCCACAACCTGCGGAGCCCACGAAACGAAGCAGCGCCCAAGTGCTCCTGAAGTCATTCGAATGCTCCACGCCTTCGCGATACGGCGACTTCCTCAACCAAGCAGTAGCTTGCAACCATTCTCTGCATCTTCGCGTCATCACGTCCGCTCGAAAGTTCACTCGACCGCTGGTCAAATGCAACTTACGTAGCCTACAAAGGACTCGTGCCTTGTGGATTCCATTAAACGTGTGAGCGGAGTATGCTGCTCTGGCGGGGACGCCGGATGCCTTGAACTGTGGGCCTTTTACCTCCCATGATGTTCCAGTGCAATTCAACGAGGACCGCGGACATGTATGATGGATTAGACTGACTGCTACTGAGGACTCCACGTTCTGCAGGTCGAGGATTGCTGTACTCCGTCGCCTTATCGTATTCTTTGGCCAATGCATGGAGTTTGACACCCCCACAATGCCGTCCGCAAATCTTCAACTTTATGGGTCCTCATGGAGGATATTGGCGGCCTCGCTGGGCGAAGCCTTGAGCGCTACCTGCGCGTCACGCAAGAACCCGCAGCGCCTGCTTCACAACGACTCTAAAGATCGAGTCTTGGCAAGCTTTTGTTGCATATCGTGGCTGTCAAATACGCACCGCACATGGCCGCATCTTCGTCAACGTGACGTCGCGCGCCGTCGGCGTGATCATCATGCATGGGCGCTGGTGAAGGAGAGGGCGGCATGATCCATGCAAAAATGGACATTTCTCGAAGATCGGGTTTTAAACACCATGATCTTGGATATAAAACTCTACACAGGGAATTTGTATTGACCTGTTGGAAACCAAAGTCAGTCGTGAATTTGCGTGGTAAAGCAGAGGTTGGGACGACGACGATGGCGGCATCGACGATCGACGAGGGGCTTTACAGCCGGCAGCTCTATGTCATGGGCCACGACGCGCAGAGACGCATGGGCGAGTCCAACGTGCTTCTCCTGAACCTCGACGGTCTCGGCGTTGAAATCGCCAAGAACATTGTACTCGCAGGCGTCAAGTCAGTGACAGTCGCTGACGATGCCCCGGCTACGTACATGGACCTCTCAGCACAGTTCTACCTGACAGAAGATGACGTGAAAAACCAGGTTGGCCGCGCCGAGGCTAGCTGGCGTAAGCTCGCGGAGCTTAACCCGTACGTCCCCGTGCACCACTACACTGGCGCCATCGATGAGACCTTCCTACAGCAGTTCCGCGTAAGTTCACAAAACCACAGGATGATTCGAGCTGACGTACATAATGTAGGTTGTAGTGTTGAGCAATGCCTCACGCGGGCACGCGATCAAGATCAATCAGATCTGCCACAAGCACAACATTGCATTTATTGCAACCGAGGCGCGGGGCGTGTTTGGGTCGGTCTTTTGCGACTTTGGCGACTCCTTCGTTGTCTCAGACAAGGACGGGGAGCAGCCCATCACGTGCATGGTGGCCTCCGTGACCCCCCTCACGGAGGACCCAACAAAGCTTCTCGTGACCGTGACGGACGATTCGCGCCACCAAATGGAGACTGGAGACCATGTGACATTCCGCGAAATCCAGGGCCTCGAGCACTTGAACGGATGCGCTACCTTGCCCATCACCGTTACGGGTCCCTACACGTTCACGATCGCAAACACGACGGAAACTACCACGTCGGGTGGCTTCGGATACGTCACGCAAGTCAAGCAGCCCGTCACGCTGCGCTTCAAGCCCATGGACGTGGCCACGGAAACCCCTGGCGAGTTCCTCATGAGCGATTTTGCCAAATTCGGGCGCTCCGAGGTCCTCCATGTCGGTTTCCAGGCTCTCGACCAGTTTGCGAACGCGAACGACGGCTTGCTGCCCGTGTCGGGCGACCACGACATGGCGAACGAGGTGCTCCGTCTGGCGCAAGGCATCAAGTCGATCGAGGTCGAGTGGACGGACGCCAACGCCGCCGTCGTGCGCGCGCTGGCGGCCTCGGCGCGGGGCGTTGTCGCTCCCATGACGGCGCTGCTCGGTGGTATCGTTGGCCAGGAAGCGCTTAAGGCATGCAGCGGCAAGTTCACGCCGATCCACCAGTGGTTCTATTTCGATACGATGGAATGCCTGCCGTCCGCGCCGCTAACGACCGAGGAGTGCGCACCTCGCGACAGCCGGTACGACGGGCAGATCGCGGTATGGGGCCAGTCCGTTCAAAACATGCTCCAGGGCCTGAGTCTCTTCCTTGTTGGTGCCGGCGCCATCGGCTGCGAGATGCTCAAGAACTGGGCGCTCATGGGTCTCGGCACGGCGGCCTCTGCGCAGCTCCACCTGACAGACATGGACCTGATCGAAAAGTCGAACTTGAACCGCCAATTTCTCTTCCGCAGCACTGACGTGGGCCAGGCCAAGTCGACGACGGCGGCCAAGGCCATTGTCGCCATCAATCCTGAGGTGCACGTGCAAGCCCACGTGGCGCGTGTTGGCGAGGAGACGGAAGCGACGTTCGACGATGCTTTTTACGATGGACTCTCAGGCGTGTGTACGGCGTTGGACAACGTCCAGGCCCGCCTGTACATGGACTCGCGGTGCCTCTTCTACGGCCTACCAATGCTCGAATCGGGTACGCTCGGGACAAAGGGCAACACACAAGTGGTCGTGCCCCACGTCACGGAGAACTACGGCGCATCGCGTGACCCGCCGGAGAAGAGCATCCCGATCTGCACGCTCAAGAACTTCCCGAATGCCATCGAGCACACGCTGCAGTGGGCGCGCGACTGGTTTGAAGGCACGTTTTTTCAGGCGCCAAGCGACGTCAATGCGTTTGCAACGACGCCCGATTTTGTCGCAAAGCTCCATGCTCAAAACGCGCCGGC
This sequence comes from Achlya hypogyna, assembly GCA_002081595.1. NCBI lineage: Eukaryota > Oomycota > Saprolegniomycetes > Saprolegniales > Achlyaceae > Achlya > Achlya hypogyna. Next base: position 9,678 of record JNBR01000140.1, read on the forward strand.
CGAGACGTTTGACCGCTTGCGCGCATCGCTCGAAGCCCCCACAAGCTACGACGAGTGCGTGGCATGGGCCCGGCTGCAGTTCGAAGAGCTCTTCGCCAACTCGCTGAAGCAGCTGCTCCACAACTTTCCCCTCGACCAGCTCACAACCACGGGCACTCCATTCTGGTCGGGGCCCAAGCGAGCGCCGACGCCCGTGGTCTTCACGCCGCACGATCCGCTACACATGGACTTCATCGAGGCCGTCGCCGCAGCCCGCGCCCAAGTGTACGGTATTTCAACAACTGGCGACGCCCACGCGGTCCTCGCCAAGGTGCATGTACCGGCTTTCGCTCCCCGCGATGGCGTCAAGATCGCGGCGAGTGACGAGGAAATGAAGACGGCTGACGGCGGCAGCAGCGGCGGTGCTGCCGTGGCGCTGCCGGCCCCCGACACGGTGCGGCTGCGCCTGCACCCGATGGAGTTTGAGAAGGATGACGACGCGCACATGCGCGTGATCGTGGCGACATCCAACCTCCGTGCTCGTGCATACAAGATTCCTGAGGCGGACTTGCACCAGTCGCGCTTCATTGCAGGCAAGATCATCCCGGCTATCGCAACGACAACGGCCCTCGTGACGGGGCTTGTGTGCCTGGAGCTCGTCAAAGTGTTCTTGAAGAAGCCGCTCGATGCGTACAAGAACGGCTTCGTGAACCTGGCCCTGCCGCTCTTTGCGTTTTCGGAGCCCATCGCGCCGAAAGTCACGACGACGCTGCTGCTCGAGAAGGAATTCAAGTGGACGGCTTGGGACCGGCTTGAGATGAACCAAGGCGACCTGACGCTCAAGGAGCTGCTCGCGTACTTTGAGGAGACATACGGCGCCGAAGTGAGCATGCTGTCGTTTGGTGTGACGATCCTGTATGCAATGTACTCGGCCAAGTCGCGCTCGAAGGAGCGGATGGGCATGAAGATCTCGGAGCTCGTCGCCACGATCACCAAGCAACCGCTCGCGCCCAACCAAAAGTACCTCATTCTCGAGGTGTGTGCAACGGATCTCGATGGCGAAGACCTCGAGCTCCCATACATTCGCTACCGTTTTCGCTAAGTGATCGATACCATGAAAGTGCATGCGAATGGAGGACCGGGCAATATATTAGGATCTAGTGGCCGCCCGTGTTGTCGACGAAGAAGAGAGGTTGCTCGGGCTCGGCCGCCGGCGCCGACTCGTCGAGGATAGCGGCCGTGTCAGCGCTTGCAAACTGCTCCTGGACCAGCTATGGCGGGTCGATGAGCCAAGCGTCTCCCTCTTGCGGTTCATACCTCTGTGAGCTCGTGCAGAGTGGCATCGGTCCACGTCGAGTTGAGAAAGGTGCCGGCCATGGGCGAGTCGACCGCCAGCACAGCGCTGACGGCAGTCCGCAGCGGCGTCGAGACGGCACCTACAATCCGCCGTGAGTGTCTGGGGTCACTGCAACCAGCCTACTCAGCGCCACAACGCGCAGCCAGTCGAGCAGCTTGAAGGGCACAGGCATCGATGTGAGCTGGGTCGTGAGCGCCGTGAGCTCTTTGCTGTGGCCGAGCCGAGCGGCCTTGAGATACTCCTTGGCGAGCCGCAGGCATGCAATGTGCTTGAGGAAGGCCTGCCGCCCCATGCCGACCTCGAAGCGCATCGCACGCAGCGCCTGCAGCACCACACGGGTGAACGCATGGTCCTTGGAGGCGGTGCCAGCCGGCCGCGGCAGCGACAGCGCCAGCAGCGCCACGTCAACGAGCCATGCCGGGGCCTCCGCGCGGGCGTCCGCAAGGAGCTGGCTCGCGATCGCGTCGGGCGTCGGCGCGGCAACGGTGACGTCGTCGGCGTCCGAGTCCGAGTCCGAGTCGGCGTCCGCGGCGGCTGATGCGTCGGCGGGTGGCGGGAAGAATAGCGCAAGCACAAGTGCGCAGGCGTAGAGCTCGGCGATAGCGGCGGCTTCCGCGCTGCGCGCCGCGACCTCCGTGGTGGCCGAAGGCGTGTAGAAAGCGATGAGGTCGGGCGCGGCCTGCGGGGGCAGCGGGCGGTGGAACTGCACGAGCTGCAACGTGTCCAGTAGCAGCGCATGGAGACGGCCGGTGCCGTCGCCGCCGGCTGCAAGCCACGCCTGGACGTACGGCAGGATCTTGCCGACATACAGCGCGACGGCATGGCCGGGCTCCTGCTGAGATGGCAGCGCGGACACGAGACCGTTGGTCGCGAGCTCGTGCGCAAGGGCCGTCGTGTACTGCGCGACGGCGTCGACAAGCTCCGAGGGGGTTGCGGCCGCGGCGTCCACGGGAGACGGAACGCTGTGCGTGCAGAAGAATTCGGCCGGCGTCACAGGTAGCTCCACGAGCTTCGCGGCGTGCGTAGCCTGCAGGAGGAGGTCGTATTCTTGTTCCGCGAGGCAGCGGTCGGAGGTCGGCGCGGTGGCCGACGCCACGACATTCTGTTGCAGCAGCGCCGCGTAATGGTCGAGGTCGCGCTGCAAAAGACCTTTGAGCGCCGAATTGGGCAGCGACGCCACGGCGGTCTCGAGCTGCGCGCGGAGCTCGTCCTGCGCCGGCGCCTGCGGCAGCTCGTTGAGCTTGGCGCTCAGAAGACGGACGAACTTCTCGGCCTTGGACGTCGACATGCTCACGGCTGCGATCTTGGGATGGCAGCCATTGGAGAGTTCGTTGGTTCTGAGGTCTCCGGATAGAGGCTTCTTTGATTGGCGGAATTCTTGTTATCCGGCGACCTCTCCTCCAATCAGATGGCCATGCGGTTAATCCACTCAAGGTTGCATGGCACTGCCACGACGGGGGAGCCATGGACGCGAGCATGCTGCTACTCGAGTTGGGCGCAGTTGACGTCAAACGGCGCTAAGCCCTCGGCATCCACATCGGTCTTCCACGCCGCGGCCCGCGCGGGCGAAACCCTGGTGCGCTTATCCGAGGCCGACGCCAAGCACGGGCGCCTGCGCTGCAACTGCTCGCGTCCTAGACACGGCGCCGGTAAGGATCCAAGACAGTTCAATACTTGTGTGCGGTTTAACACTCAATGCTCTGCCTAGGTTTGTGGGTCGACCGAGGTTCATGGAGAGCAAGGATCATGGTTTGGTCGATGGGGACCGTGGTTGATAGTTACACTAAGGCTTAATGGTGGCCACGGGGGCTGCTTGAGCTGTAAAAGTAGCTCGCGCGCTTAGGGCTCTCGCCGTGGAGATGGCGACGTTCTTGGGCGGCGCGGGCCTGGCTGCGGCGGACCCAGTCGAGATCTGAACCTTCCGTGGACGTTAGTTGCGCAAGCGCACCGTTGAGTGGCGGCATGCCGACCGGGGGAGACGATGGCTTAGCGGGCGACCCACCGCCGTTGGGCATCATTGTATGGCGGCGAAGCGCCGGCTTGGAGGGACTTAACGGCGCGCATCGGCCGGTTATGTCAAGGAATGGATGCGTCTGTACGACAGCGAAAGTGCCTTTGGACGTCGTATCCTTAGCAGTTTGAGGGCGAGAGCTTGTGTCGAGCGATGCGGCAGGAGTCAATGCAGTCTGCGTGCGCGGATCAATGTAAACGACAGATCGCGGGTCGACGATATGGCGGCCATGGGAAGTAGTCGGGCGCTGCGACGGTTCTGCGGCAGCTTTGGCCGCTTCGCTAGCCAAGCCCGAAGCAGCGTCAACGGCACTGGTTTGGGCCGCAGACGGCAACTGGCCTGTTTGTGTTGCGGAATCGACCGCTACTGGCCTTTTCTGGTCGGTAGCAAATGCAGTGGTCTGCGCACTGTTTTGTGACTTGTGAAGCGAAGGCTCTTGACGGTAGCGCCTCGCGTCGCCAGGCTTTGGATGGTGCCGCCGGCGAGTTGAACCTTTGCCATGTTTTGCATGCGCCGGTTTTCGTGGGCTCCCGGCATCTTTTTCGCTCGTGGTGGGTGGATGCGCCAGGTCGTAGGCGTCGAGATACATGTGAACTACGGCGGTGGATACCTTTTGCACTGCTTTGGCGACGTCGCTGTAGAGGATTTCTACAGCTCAACGTAGCACCGCCAGCGAACGATGCACTGCCGTACGTTTGAGACGCTTGAGGTGAATGGCACCGTTTTCGACAAAGGATATGCTGTCGAGAATGGCGTAGAGCAGGTGAATGTACTAGAAAGGAGTTAGGTTCGAAATGTCACCAGAACGGACGTCAGTAGCATCAACGGAGTCACACCACAGATCTACATTCGACTTCGATACACCGATGCCAATCAAACTTCCCGTACCGATGAGTTCAAACAGCGATAGATGGAACATCTCGTAGTCCAAACCGCTGCTCTCGCCGTTTGTGTCGCGGGCCCAGTCCTCCTGGCCTCGGGATCAGCCACCTTTACCACTTTCCACGAACTTGGATCTTCACCGTCGAATCGTCGATATTGAACAACTCGATCAGAAACTTGTGGATTCGCAAAAACAGCTGCGTGTAGCCGTCGACGTCCATCGTTGTCGCCGGTGCCAACACCACTGTGTTCCAGAACAACCGTGTGAGTCGACAAAGCGTCGGGTCATGGCGCAACGCCAGTCGATGCGCCACGTTGTCCTATGCCATCGTCGGCCGTCTCACACTTACAGGACTGCATACATCCGTGTAGAAAGCGAGGTTGCCTTGCTTGTCGTACGGTCCGTTTGGGGTGACCTTTCTACGGTCGGGAACTGAGATTGGACTTGGCATCCATCGGTGGCGCACCCGTCGGCGACGAGCTGGAAGATGACGCGGCGCAGACTGTCGACGTGGTCGAGAAGGCGCGGCATGGGCTTGGGAGGGCTCGGCAGGGCTGTGGGTAGGAGGCGCCGCGACGACGTTTCTCGCTGCAGCTCAGCAAGTGCTCGGCGCATGCTGAACTGCTTCGCGGGGCCTGGATGCTGCTCCAGCCCGGCAGCTCGGACCATGTTGTCCACAAGCGACGGGCTCTCGTCGAGAGCCAGGCGTATGTCCTGGATGGACTTTAGGCGCGTGAGCCCGCCGTGTTTCCCCGACATGGCGCTTCGGAAAATGGTCGGTTTCGTTCTGGAGCGTTGCAAGCGCACCAAGTATGACTCCCCCTGTCTTCTCACGCCGAGTGATCACGGCAGTAGTTTTACGCTCGATCCCAATTGCTCAGGAGCGCAGTCATGCGACGGCGACGCGTCCCGCACTTCTTGTTGGCGGCCATGTCATCAGGAACCCGACCTCACCGCATGCCCATATACTAGTAACGTTTTATCGGCCTCGAGTACAACATGTCATCAGGGCCAGCCCATTGAGACCAGTTGTGGTTAAGGAGTCAATATAATGCTAGAGGTTTACTTAGTTAGACGCACGACTAGAGGCGCGCTTGTGCACAGTCAGTCGTCGCCGATCCGATAAGCCTCTGTCCGGACTGCGGGTCGCCCAGCCTTGGGCAATGACGTCCCCAAAGCCCGTTGCCGCCGCGCTCTTGATGGGGGGGATGCCGTCGGAACGATCACCCGGTGTGTGCACCAGCGCTTTGCCCGGCTCGACCGTCATCGTGCTGCGGCGCGGCGATGTCTTTCCCGCACTGATAGGCGCGCCGCGCCCTGTGATGTCGAGGAAGGGCGCCGCAAGCATCGACGCCGCTTTCGCCCGGGCGTCTCTGGCAGTCAGTGGGTGGGCACCGGCTGCGAGGGCGGTCAAGGGCGGCGCGTCGTCACTGTAGACGACCTTTGGGTCACGGCGGATCGGAGCGGGAGAGGTCTTGGGGCGCGGCGTTGGGTCGACGACGATTTCGGCGCCGTCGTCGGACGGGGTTGCCGCCACGGCCGGCAGCTGATTCGATTTGGCAACGCGGACATCCTTGCTTGTGTTGCGATGATGCTCTCGGTGCTTAGTTGGTGAAAGGCCGGGTCGCGGGGCCAGGGCAACCTTCTCTGGATGCCGTCGGTGGTTGTGACTCGACCGCTCCTTGCTGCGAGGTGCCTTGGACTTGACTGGGCTCGGAGCTTTTCTCTTTGGCTCGGGTATGGCGCGGGTGGTCTCCGCCGTCACTTCGGGATGTGCAATGTCGAAAGCATCCAAATACATACACACGACGGGTGTTGTCACCTTAGAGACCACCCGCGCGAGGTCTGTGAAGTGAATATCTACAGCGTCGGGTGAGACGGAAGCTTTAATTGATGCACGAACGCTTCAGGCGCTTGAGCGCAATCGTGCCTTTTTCCATGACGGAGATGCCGTCAAGAATGGCAAAAAGCAGGTGAACGTACTAGACAGCCTCACATCAGACCAGAGACATCTTCCAGGGAGTTCGTACATCTTTAGCGTCCAACGAGTCGCACCACAAATCTACATTTGACTTCGATACACCAATGCCAATCAAACTTCCCGTACCGATGAGTTCAAACAGCGATAGATGGAACATCTCGTAGTCCAAACCGCTGTTCTCGCCGTTCGTATCCCGAGTCCAATCTTCCTGTCCTCACCGTTACCAATTGGCACTACCGTCCACCAACCTCGATCTTCACCGTCGAATCGTCGATATTGAACAACTCGATCAGAAACTTGTGGATTCGCAAAAACAGCTGCGTGTAGCCGTCGACGTCCATCGTTGTCGCCGGTGCCAACACCACTGTGTTCCAGAACAACCGTGTGAGTCGACAAAGCGTCGGGTCATGGCGCAACGCCAGTCGGTGCGCCACGTTGTCCTAAGCCATCGTCGACCGTCTCATACTTGCAGAACTGCATACATCCGTGTAGAAAGCGAGGTTGCCTTGCTTGTCATACGGTCCGTTTGGGGTGACCTTTCTACGGTCGGGAACTGAGATTGCACTTAGTATCCATCGGTGGCGCACCCGTCGGCGACGAGCTGGAAGATGACGCGGCGCAGACTGTCGACGTGGTCGAGAAGGCGCGGCATGGGCTTGGTCGCGGTTGCATCGCGTGGGGTCGATGGATGCAACTCCGCAATAGCGCGGCGGATGCTGAAGTGCCGCGTGAGCGTTGGGTGGCGCTGCAGCCCGGTGGTGATGACGACGTGGTCGATGAGCGATGGCGTCTTGTCGATGGCCAAGCGCACATCGTTCATCGACTTGAGCCTCGTGAGTGGTCCTCGGGACGCCGTCATAACCATTGATTGCTACTGTCTGCTTGTGCCACCATACCGTTATCAATGAATGCTGGCTTGAAATAGCCAGGCCGCCATAGTGTCCACGACTCATCTTGGGGGGTCAACTGCAACTGCTGTGCAAATGACGAAAGCTAGTCGCCGCGTGACGGCGCGGCATAGGAGGACCCCTATGTCATTACGACCATACCCATCGTGACGTGCGCACAGCAATCGCTGTCAGTCAACGTGCTCATACTTTGACCGCAACGATGAAAACCAGTTTCAACTTCTTTAAGCCCAAGGTTGCCGGGCCTGGCTGCAGGCATTGTTGCTGTGGAAGCCCTCCAAATACTCACGGCAGCACATGTAATACTAAACTGCGCGATCCAACTCCTTGTCAACGCCAATACCATTAGATGAATAAGGAACATCACGTCACAGGGGCTGAGCCTCCGTGGGCGGGCTCGTGTGAAAGTAGTCGTAGCGAGTGCCGTCGGTGCGGGTTGTCTTCAGCTCGTGCAGCGCCCGCGCCTGGCTGCGCTTGACCCACCGGTGCTCGACCGGGTACGTCGACGGAGAGAACAAAATGGCACCGGCAAGTCCGGGTGACGGCCGCTTGTCGCGCGGCGGCTCAAGGTCTGCCTTCCCATCAGCCTCCGGCGGCGACAGATCGTGCTCGGGCGATGCTTCTTCAGCGGTGCTCTCGGGCTCAACGCACCGGCCCTCGACGTCCAGCTCTGGCGTCGGTGGCGCCCGCGGAAGCGTCAGCGACAAGTGGAATGGCGGACGTGTCCGCGTCGGCACGTGGGGCCGCGTTGTGACTGCCTTGTCCACGTCGAAGTCAAAGTTGATGGGCGATATGGCATGAGTGTTGATGTCGATGTAAAGCACGCTACTGTTGTGCACCTTGCCCACAAACGGCGGCGGCCCGCTGATGGTCGGTGGCGAGCTGCGCTTTAAGGGCGACGACTTGGGCCGCTGTCTGGGAAACCCGTTAGGTTTGGGCGGGCTTGGAAGCACGGGCCGCCGGTCATCGTCAAGACTCAGGGACTGCTGCGTGGCGCCTGTGAGCGGGCTGGTCGCCTTGCTCATAAGGGGACTTTGCGCCGGCAGCGGGTCGGCAGTCTTCGTTGGTATCGCTGCTGCCTTTTCGGTACTCACACCGTCAGCATGCAGCGATGTCCGGCTCGTCTGCGTCGACGCCTCGGCCGTCGGGTGGCGTGGTGATGGCTTGGGTGGACTCGAGTGGGGCTTGGGCGGGCTCGAGCGGGGCTTAGACGGGCTCGAGTGGGGCTTAGACGGGCTCGAGTGGGGCTTGGTAGGCGACCGCGACGACGGCCGAGCGGTCGTGGGCTGCTTTGCCTTGGGGCTCGTGCGCATCGGTGCCTCCGGCCTTGCGCCGGGTGCAACAGGGGTAGTAGAAAGCGCGACGGCGGGGGGCGGAAGTTGGTGGCGCGGCGGGGCCGACTGGGGTCGCGCTTTGGTGTCGAGCGCACGGACATCTGCTACAGTGTGTGCCTTTTCCGTGCAAGGTTGCGACGTACCGCGAAGCGGTTTGAGCTGTACGCCGTCGGTATCACCACCGCGGGTGATTGCATCTAGAACGGATGCTAGCAAGTGCACGTACTACAAAACAGGATGGCGTCATATCGTCTGGCAACTCTTCGTACGTCTTGGATTTTAACGGAATTGCACCAAATGTCTACCGAGTGCTATTACGTTGGGCACACCAAACAATATACCGATGAGCTCAAAGAGCGCGGCGTGAAACATGTCGTAGCTGAGACCGCGCTCGTCACCGTTGGTGTCGCGTCGCCAGTCTTCCTAAATTGGACAAGAAAGGTCCCGATACCAGCAGGTATTTGCTCACGTGAATATTGACAGTGGAGGCGTCAACGCCGAAGCGCTTGGCGAGCACCTTATGAATGCGAAGGAAGAGGCGCTCGTAGCCCTCGACGTCCATGGTGGTGCTCGTGTGCGGTACCACAGATGCCCAAAAGAGCCTCGTGAGCCGACAAAGCTCTGGGTTTTTGCGCAAATGCAAGCGACGGCTGACGTTTTTCTAGCGTCGGTGACTTATTTGTCGCGGTTCGCTCGTGAGTCGTACCCGAGTGTAGAAGGCAAGGTTGCCTTGCTCGGTGTACAAGTGTTTGTTGTTTGTGATAATGGTTCTACCTAGTTGTTGGCGCCGCAACGCTACCAACACCAGCGCTCACCCTTGTGCAATGAGCTCTTTGAGCACGCGCCGAAAGTTGCCCACGTAGTCGGTGAGTTTGGGGACCGCGGACGGGGTGGTCGTGCGAACTATTCATGGAACCTGGGGCTGGCTATGAACTGTGATACATACATTTAGCGGGCGACGTTGACGACGGGGAGTCCAGTTGCTCTGGTGGTGGGTGAGGGCTCTCGGAGCTAGGCTGTTCCGAATGCGCAGGGGAAGTCACCTGCCCCCGTGGCGGCTGCGAAGACTCGGGCGCCGCAGCGGTGGGATCGCCGAGCGAGTTTTTACGGCGGGTGGACCGGGCCAGAACTTGGCCCACGCTCACGTGCGAGTCCCGCCACGACGGGGGCTTGGGCGGCGACCCCGATTGTGACACGGTGTCGACTGCGATGGCAGCCACCGCCTGTGGTCCTTCCTCGGTCGTGAGGGTCATTCCAATTCAAGGCAACAGTTTCACGGGCTGTTTAAACCCGTGGTAGCTCAGTATCCGCAGGCATAAAAGGCAACGCCAACATGTGAATGGCGAGTTTATTAGTACTGGTAACGTTAGTTGACAAGGACATTCCGTTCGCCCGAGCTGAGATTGGTGTCTCGATGCAGGCGCATCGCTGGCTAACCTATCTCAACCTCAAAGGCTGAGGTAGTTTTCGTCGAATAGAGTTGCTTACTTGCGCAGATTCATGAGTGCGCGGTGAATTGAAATCCGTGCGGTATGCAGCAGAGCTGTGGTGAGATACCGAGCTGTTCACCGCCCCATGGCAGGTGGCAACTTGATGTCTGCAGTACGAGTCAAGTCGTGCCACGTCACGCCAGCGCGTCATCCCACAGTCCTCGCCAAGCCAATCATCTGCAAGTTGACGTTGCGCAGTCAAAATCCTGTGGGTCCCTGCCACCTTGGGCCCAAGGTCTCCTTCAGGTGCCATGCTTAGCGTCGGAACCTTGAGGCGTTCAGCCCTGTTACCAAGAGCCATTGCCGCCGTATCTCGTTGCCGGTGGTGCTACTTGTGACCCATGCAGGCGCACCGAGACACATGCTTAGCTCACTCCAGAACATGCCTGCGGTGGCCCCGACGTCGATGTGTGGCAATGGCCCAACCAGAGCACCCTAGCGCGAGCTCCAACGTACAGTGCGCTGTCGACGCATCCGTAGTCCGTCTGCCATCAACAGGCGCTTGAGGATGACTGCGCCCTGTCCGCTTCCTCCTCATACCTACCGTGCCTCCTGGCGACCAGAAGAAAATTTGACACCTTGTGTTTCTGAAATAAACTTGGTTTCAGTATGCCGTTGCCTACCAGCTGGTGGCTGGTGTTGACTCAAGGTTTGTATGGTTCGATTTGATTATATGGGATTTTGTATGTCACCCGACTGATTGCGCTCTTAGTGGCAATGTATGGCGGTCGAGTGACGGAGGTTTATCTGGCGGTTTGTATGGGGTCGGTGGATCTTTGTTGGAATTAAAATGGTGGTCGAGGCATACAAAACCAAAGAGATAATTTAAAAAGGTGCCAGATGGCGCAATCAAGGAAATCTTTGGTTGCGTTTCCAGTCGGCAATTTGCCATGAAGATCAGCGAGAAGATCCGGGCCAAGCTCGAGAAGGATGAGGTGTTCTACTCGTTCGAGTACTTCCCGCCCAAGACGCAGGCGGGCGTGACCAACCTCTACTCGCGCATTGATGCCATGGCGCAAATGGACCCGCTCTTCTGTGATATGACGTGGGGCGCCGGCGGCTCCACGGACAAGCTCACGCTCGAGATCAGTGCCAACGTGCAAAAGTTCTCGGGCTTGGAAATGGTCATGCACCTCACGTGCACCAACATGAGCCGCGGTAGCATTCTCAATGCGCTCAGCTCCGCCAAAGATGCGGGCATTCAAAACATTCTGGCGCTCCGAGGCGATCCGCCGCGAGGCAAAACCGAGTTCACGGAATGCGACGGTGGCTTCTCGTACGCTGTCGACCTCGTCAAGTTTATCCGCGCCGAGTTTGGCGACTACTTCTGCATTGCTGTCGCTGGGTACCCCGAGGGCCACCCTGATTCGACCGACCTTGATGCCGACTTGAAGCACCTCAAGGCCAAGGTGGACGCTGGCGCCGACTTCATCGTCTCGCAGCTGTTTTACGACGCACAGATCTTCCTCGACTTTGTGGCGCGGTGTCGTGCCATCGGCATCACGGTTCCAATCCTCCCGGGTATCATGCCCATCCAGAGCTACCAGGGGTTTGCTCGCATGAGCGCCATGTGTTGTCGCACGGTCCCCGCCGCAATCCACGACGCCCTTGAGCCCATCAAAGACAACGACGAGGCCGTCAAGGACTACGGCGTGAAGCTTGGTATTCAAATGTGCCGCCAACTCCTCGACGCCGGCGTCAAGGGCCTTCACATGTACACGCTCAACCTCGAGCGCTCCACGCGCCTCATCCTCGAAGGGCTTGACCTCATTTCACCGGCACGTCGCGAGCTGCCATGGCGACCCTCCACAATGGTCAAGCGCGTCGCCGAGTCTGTTCGCCCCATCTTCTGGGCCAACCGCCCGAAATCCTACCTCCACCGCACAGCATCGTGGGACGAGTTCCCTAATGGGCGATGGGGTGCTTCGGAGTCACCAGCATTCGGAGACCTCAGCGAGTCGCACTACATGCACGCGACGCACTCGGTTGCCGACCGCAAAGCGATGTGGGGCGACGCGCCCGTGTCGCTCGATGACATCTATGAGACGTTTACCCGGTACTGCATGGGTGCCCTCAAGAGCTTGCCGTGGTGCGACACCCCGTTGCACCTCGAGACAAAATCGATCCAAGAGATGCTCGCGGGCCTCAACCGGGCCGGCTTCTTGACCATCAACTCACAGCCGCGGGTGAATGCCGCGCCGTCGGACGACCCGATGTTCGGCTGGGGCGGGCCAGGTGGCCGCGTCTACCAGAAGGCATATGTTGAGTGCTTTGTGTCGCCGGCAAACCTCAAGCACATCATCGAGGCCGCGGCCAAGCTCAAGTGGGTGCAGTACCATGCCGTGGATGTACATGGCAACTCGTACTCGAACTGCGGCAAGGGCACCACCGCCGTAACGTGGGGTAGTTTTCCGAACAAGGAGATTCTACAGCCCACGATCGTCGACACGGAGTCGTTCATGGCCTGGAAGGATGAAGCGTTCAGTCTCTGGATGTCCATGTGGGCGTCGTTGTACGTGCCCGACTCGCCCAGCTACGCACTGATCAAAGAGGTGCACGATACGTTTTTCCTTGTCTCCATCGTCGACAACAACTTTGTCAACGGCAACATTTGGGACGTGTTCGACACGACAGCAGATGCGTCTGCGGCCCCCACGGCCACGACTCCTTAAGTGGAGTCCTGCCCGTGCAAGCCGCGCCTGTCCTGGTACTATAAAGGCCCATCCGCTGTGATTAACTGCAACCAACTGCATGTAAATACGCCGTCGTCTGGGGGTGTCGGCCTACGTAAAGCCCTCCACCAGTGTCCCTACCATCGTTGACTCGTTTCGTTCCACGGCAGGAGTCTTGACGCAGTCGTTCGCTCTCAAAAGCATATCGGAGGCGGCAGTAGAAACACATTCCAGGACGGTTCGATGTGCCATCGACACTAGACAGAGCTCACATGGAGCCCGTCAGTCGTGGATCAGTCCAACAAGTGCTGGGAGCTAGGCAACTGATGGTGGACCTTGGTGGCTGTGTCTCGAGCATAGGGTGACGGGGCCGCTCCTTTTGTAGAGCTGCTTGCCCTGTTTGACGCTGGAAGTAGGTGTACCGCAGCGTGTGGTCTGCTCTTGTCAAGACTTGGGTCTACCTTGAGCAGGTTATCTGGAGCAGTGATCGCGATGGTCGATTAGCAGAGCTGCTGATGGCAACGCCAAGCAAAGACAGTGCCGCTGAACGCGACGACGGTATGAGAGCGTCGCCGCAGTTGGACAATTGGTTCAGAGGTTGTGAGGGCGGCACTGACGGTTGTTGGTAGCCAGTGGCATTCGAGAGGCAACCCCCGAGAGCTGCGCCAAAGCTTCATCGGGGTGCGGACCTCCACCAAGGCACCAACACTACATATTGATGGAGCTACTGTACTGGGCAAAGTGCTGAAGTACGATTCAAGTAGGTTAGCCGCTGACACGGCACGAGCCTTGTCGTAGGTTGTGTTCGTAGGTCGTCGCTTCAGATACTTGTTTCATGCTCAGTAAGCGATCTCTGAGTTTCCAAGTAAGTACTGGCGATGCACGCAGGGCGATCAAGGCCATTGTGATAAACACGCCGTTGGCGACGAAGGTTGTGGCATTGGAATCAGCGCACGACGAATCAATCGTCCATACCTCTAACCGCGGCATCTGCCTCATGCCATGATGGCACTTGTCTCTATCCGACATGGAGACGTTGCGGGAAAGAGTCGAGTGCTCCATGCCACGTGGATGGCTCACACCAAGCATGTCCCATCCTCGCCCGACATGCATGTGCCAGCGCTAGAGCACGGTGCAGGGAGTTCAGTAACGCAGGCAGTGCCATGCTCATCGGTAAGCTTCGCCACCATGCTATCGGCAGCCGACGGCGGCTGGCGGTTCCATGCTGCTGCGGCGAATTCTTATTGGTGATGAAATTTTATGCTCTCATAGTTGATATTTTAATAACTTCTGAAGACTTTACTTTTAGTTTGTAGGGTGAATTAGACAACAGGGATTATAATTGCGCATGCAAAGACGAGGCCGGAATAAAATGCTACTTGCCGAGACCACAAGCGTGAGGCCGGCCGAGATGCAATCAAACGCATGGTCCTTGGTACGACGACCACGGTAGGCGGCAACGGCGCTCACGTTGCGTGTCTAGGGCAAGATCACACGGCTGGAGTTCCGCGTCTTCGGACCCGCGTTTGACCGCAGCCTCTTCGATCGGATGATGGTTTGGGCGACAACAACCCACCGCCGTCCCCTTCTCGTGGCTACAGAGGTCGATTGCATCTGGTCCTTCACAGTCAGCGTGCAAGGGACGCCGCATATAGTACCTGGCGAATTTGACGCGCTTGGTGCGACCGCGGCACATCTGCAGACGACTTGATAGTCCAAATAGAGATGCGGACCGGTGCGTGGTCCCCGAGTGACGACCTTGATGACGACGTAATGCGCATGTTCACCACCGCAGTCGAGTGTCAGGTACGAGCGTGGCTGCTGCACCACTCGCGCGTATCGTGGTCGGGCGAGCCTGACGCAGCTGGCGACCCAGCGTTTCGTGCCGAAGGAGACTACCTTGTGCCGAACGAGCCTACCTTCACGATGCGGTCGCTCTCGTCAAACCGCGAGGCTACGTGGGAGACCACTGTGGACGCCGACGTGCCGACGACCGCGTTCGTCGTCCGGGCGGCGCTCGTCGCAGACGAAGTTTGGGTGCACATGCTCGTGTATCGCAAGTCGCTCCTCGCCGGCGCGCGTGGCCTTGAGTACCCGCATGCGCTCTGGAAACGGCTACAGGCGCTGCCGTGCGAAGGCTTCGCTGCGCCCGTCGTCGACGTCTGGACCATGCGCGATGTGAGCGTGGCCGGTATCCTTTCGCCCGCTCCGTCGTCGACCGACAAGGACCGCCCGCGCGGCCCCAAGCGCCCACGAGCAGCCAATGCGTCGTCCGAGCCGGGGTCGGCCGCCACTCCCGAACGCCCGCTGCCCTTCTCGCCAGACACGCTCAAGCGCAAGGTTCCGTCGCCCGCGACCACGTCACCGCCTCCGACTACCGACGACGTACGTCCGTCGCCATTGCCGTTGCTCATTACTGCCGTAGGAAGCGCTGACGCCGATTTCGCCCGACCTAGGTGCCACGCCCGAGCGGCTCGTCGTCGACTTTGCTCTTGGCGCTGACACGCCGCTGCGCGTGAGCCGGCGAGTCCACGCGCTCGCTCCACTGATGCCGAAGAAGTCAAAGAAGAAGCCCAAGAAGGCGCACCCGTGGCGCGTGCTGCAGCGCGTGCCCCGGCATGTGCCCCGAGCCGTCACCACCGACGATAGCGAAGCCGGCAGCACAGCAGACGAGGCCGACGTGGCCGTGCCGCTGCCCACCCGCGCCCAGATTCGGCCCGCAGATCCCGCGCTCGCCAGCCTTGCCGCCGCTGTCGCCGACGAGTTGCGGGCGAACGCTGATCTTGGGCCCGTAGCTGTGCACCGCGCTCCACTGCTCACGGCCGCCGCCTTTGCCTCCTTACCCGCACCGCCCGAACCGCGGTACCTGCCCCG
Organism: Achlya hypogyna; assembly: GCA_002081595.1. Classification (NCBI taxonomy): domain Eukaryota; phylum Oomycota; class Saprolegniomycetes; order Saprolegniales; family Achlyaceae; genus Achlya; species Achlya hypogyna. The sequence continues at coordinate 25,167 of JNBR01000140.1, forward strand.
GGGCACGCTGCCGCGCAGCAGGCCAGGCGACGCGGGGCCATCGACGCGCAAGGCTGCCGTGGTGCCACTGCCACCTGCGCCGACGCCTGCGCCGACCAACGAGCCGGCTGCGGCCACCAGTGAGCGCCTGCTGGGACTGCGACTGCTGGCCACCGCAGCGCTCGTGGGCTGGCAAAGTGGCGGGTGGCAAACGGCGCTGCCTCTCGGCGTTAGCCCTTGCGACCGTGGCCAGCGGCAGCGCTTCCTCGCGTCGCTACGGCCGCACGTGGATGCGTTCGCTTCGCGACTGCTCGGGACGCCCGCCGCGTGGCTTGGGCCCGAAGCCGTGTGTGGCGCTGGCTGCAGCCGACTGCCCGTGAGGATACCCGCGCTGACCGTGGCCAAGGCGGAGGCCGTTCTCACACTGCCGCCCCACGTGCTGCCGGAATGGCCACTGCGTGGCTTCCAGCCCCTTGGCCCGATGAAGAATGTCGACTACGTCGCGTTGTGCCCTGACGCGCCATGGCTTGTGACCCTTGCCACCGGCTACCTTGCTGCCGTGCGCACGGCGTTCATGAACCTATCTCTCGGCGACCATGAACCGCTCGAACTCGGTGCCCGCTGGGGCGTCTCCTCCGACACCATCGGCGCGGACCTCGAGGGTGCGCTGCTGCTGCTGCGCAAGTCGCCGGAGCCCTTTGCGACTTACCGCGATGCGGCGCGGCAGTTGGCGCCGATCCTTGCAGACGGCCCAGCCGCACAGCCGTTTGCCCGTACAGCGCTGGCTACCGTCGTGTATGTCGTGGCGCCATTCGGGCCGGACGAGGCAGCGCTTGCGGCTCGGTTGCTGGGGGCCGTCGCTGCGGGGCTCAGTGGCGGAGGCCTTGTACCCCGGTCCGTGGTGTTGGAGCCCGTGTACTTGCCAGATCTGCTGGCACTCGCGCGGCCGCACGCGTTCGCGGCGCGCGCCTTTGCGTTGTACGACAAGATCTACGAGAAGGTACCACTCCAGTACGACGCCAGCAGCACAGGGCTCAAGCCGCCCACCGCCTTTGTCAACGAACAGCTCTTCGCGCTCGCGGAGACACCCGACGTCTGCTGCGATGTGTTGTTGGCGTACACGGTGCGGCGGCGACAGCTGCTGTGGAGCCTCGTCGACGCCACCGGCGCGCTCATGGATGTCGACATTGCGCCCATGGACGACGACCACGTGAGCGACGCCGACATCGCACTACTGCTCGAGAAGTCGTTGGCGTTCTACGTGCTCGGGCGGGAGAAAGGCTGCGGCACCATCGCCGTCACACACGTCGGTGGCCCGCTCTCCGCCGCCGACGCCGACGCCTGGGGCCGTGTGTGGCACGCGCAACTGGCCGGTGGCCTCGCCAAGTACGCCTCCGTGGTGCGGCGATGCGTCGTGGGCAGTCTTGTGCGGGCACCGCTGCTGCAGTGGCACTGCGACGGCGCGCAGACGGCGCTCGTGGCCGGAGCCGCCCAAGGTCTCCTCGTCGTGAGTCCGCAAGATGTGTCGCCGGGCGATTGCCGCGTTGGCCGCGACGCGCCGCTGCTGGAAGAGGCGCTCGCGACGGCTGAGAGAGACGACGCGGTGTTTATGGTATCGATCGACGCCACGCTGACGACGGCCGCCGCTGCAGACGACGCCGAAGACGGCGAGACCGACGGCGTCTTGGGCCCGCTGCTGAGGCAGTTGCAGGAGCACACGTGGCTGAGCATTGACCCGGTCTCGGGCCGAAAACAGTCGCCGTACCCACGACACGCCGGTGCTGTCGAGTACCTCGCGGCCCTCGTGGACCGCTGCGTAATGTAAATCCGACGCCTCTCTGGGACCTTTAGCTTTGCCCTCGGAGAACACCCCTGCCAATGTCGACGAGAGCCGGCCTATGGCGGCGTCGGCAGAGTTGGCGGCTTTAAGATCCTAAGGACTTGATGGGTGCGAGAGAATCATAGACAAGAGGTAACAGGCATCTTAAGGGCTTAGAGCAGGTGGGACTTGCGCAGATCGTTGTACTTTTTGTACACGAGCGCGCCGCCGCCGATGAGGCCGGCGAAGAGGAGGAAAAAGGGCAGTTTCCACCCGGTGGCAGCGTCGACCTTGGCATTGACCTGCGTATCGAGTTCGTTCTCAATGACGCCTTCGACGTTGCGCGTGGTGGCATCGAGCTTCGAGTTCATGTACTGCTCGACCCGCTCCGTGAGTTCGGCGATCTTGGCTTGGTTCGTGGCCTCGCGGGCGGCCACCTTGGAGAGGCTGTTGCGGGTCTTCTCTTTGAGCGACACGATGATGTGTTCGTTGTCGACCTTAACATTCGCGACGGCCTTCTCGAGAATGATGAGCTTGCACGACTGGTCGCAGTGCTCCGAGTGGATGATGTCGCCGTGCTCCTTCGAGTAGTTGTTCCAGTAGATGTCCGAGTCGGCGAGCTGGAGCTCCATGTCGTTGGGCTCCGAGTAGGCGAGGAAGCTCAGCACATCGTGGTTGTCGGCGAGGCCGCCGGTCGAGCCGGTGATGCCCACGCGCGCGCTCTCAAGCCAGTTGGCAGCGAACGGCAGCGTGCCTTCGTAGCAGGCGACCCACTCGGCCTTGGACTTGGGGTCTACTTCGATCTTGAGGTTGTTGCGCTCGACGACGAGGCGCAAGCGGGAAGAGCTGTAAACAGCGTCGAAGTCGTCGCTGTCTTCGTGGTAGCGGAAGGCGCCGTCGCAGCCGATCTTGGCCTCATCCTGGAGCGTCTCGAGAGTCTTAGTTCCGTCGTTGATCTGCACTGTCACGTCTTTGTGGCCGCCCTTGTGCTCCGAGTTGACGAACGTGTCGATGACGATACCCACGCCCGTGAACGCTGGGTCCACACCATGGTTCTGGCCGCGCACATACGGCGACGTCATGAGCCAGAGGCCGATGCCATCACCAAACCACTTCTTGCCCGTGCCTGAGATGCGAAACTGCAAGATTGCCGAGAACGATTCGCGGCCCAGCACTTCGCGGCTCCACACATACCCATTGCGGTTCTGCCGGTCGGGCGTCAACCGCACGAAGCTCTTGAGCACTTCCGTCGTGCCGCCAATGGACCACGTGTCGTTGATCACGCGTACGCCCTGGTAGTCCACCTTGTCAAAGGGAGGCCGGAAGCTGTGGCTCAGCATCTCATTCGCGGACGCAACGGCAGCGACCAGCGCCAGGAGGAGGAGCGCCACCATGATGCCACGGACCCAAACGCAATATGACCGGCACCCGGAATTCGGGCCACGAAAAAGCCCTCAAATTAGGATTTGTCACTTTTATTTAATTCTGATGGCTGCACTTGCTCTTTGTATTTCTATTTATGCATCCGAATTGTAAACAACGTGGGGCTGTAGGCTAGGCTGAGCGCACGCAACTCTGTCTCTCCCCGAGTGACGTGGCCGAGCTCCAAGCGCGGCTTCTGTCTGCGGTCGCGACAACGAAGACAACTTCATTGGAGCGTGCACGCAACGCCAAAGATGGCTTCGGGCGTTGCCTGCGGCAATGGCATCATGGAGGCTGTCGTTGGCTATACTCGGGATACGAGCTTTCCAAATAGAAAGGCTGCGTCATGGCTGCCGTGCATCTATTTTTAACATCGGTATCGTCAGTGCTGTCAATTGATGCTCAACACCGCCCCAGCTGACGGCCCGCTGGGCTACGGAACAGCGTGGTGCGCGGATGTCCATCTCAGTGCTTCGGTGCCGTAGCGACATTGCAGCAGAACACCGTTGCAGTGCTGTCATGAAGTTGCGTTTGAATAGACCCATGAGGTCCGAAATGGGTCAGATTAGGCATATTCCGGATAACGCGAGCTAATTTATTGTCGCAAATACGAACACGTGGCATTGCCGGCCATACGTAGATCAAGATAAAATTTTACAGTGGTCAAAGGTGTCGAATTAAATTGCGTGGTATCCGGATACGTTCGGAGGTTGCCTGGCCAAGGCCATTACGTGTCTTATTGCGCACGACGGAAATGATGCTGCTCAAGTCCATGGCGGCCGCGGCGCTGCTGGCGGCGACGGCGTTCGTGGACGCCGCCAAGATGGATGCGCTTTCCTTCTCTGGCCCCTTCGACAAGATCGATGCCAATGGCCAGCGCTACGTAAATGGGAGCTGGATTTATGGGGGCTCCACAGAGGTGAAGAAGGGCTTTGTGCGCTTGACCCCGGACCGACAGAGCAAGAAGGGATACCTATGGAACAACGAACGTATTGGCCGGGACACGTTTTCAACGATTTTGACCTTCCGCATCTCGGGCCAGGGCAAGAAGTGGTTTGGTGATGGCATCGGACTGTGGATCACCACAAGCGACAACTACCAGTACGGCGACAACCATGGTTTCGTCGGTGACTTTACGGGCGTTGGCATCATCCTCGACACGTTTGTAAATCCGGAGCACAAGGGCGGCCACAAGGACGTGTCGATCCAGGTGAACGATGGCACGAAGACGCTCGATGTGTTGAACGACGAGACTAAGATTGGCTGCGACGCCGCCGTGCGGTACTACGAGGAGAGCGATTCCTTCAACCCCGTGCACAGCGCTGCGCGCATCAAGGTTAAGATCGACGAGGCCAACCGCCTCCGCGTGGATGTGGACGCGAAGAACGAGGGAGCCTGGACGCGTTGCTATGAGGGCGACTTGGCCCTGCCTCGTGGCTGGCTCGCGCGCGCCACTGTCGGTATTAGTGCGGCCACGGGTGGCGTGGCCGACAACCACGACGTGCTCAAGTTGTCGTCGTACGAGTTTGCCGACGACCCAGCTATTACCCAGGCCGACTCAGACACCCTCATGCACAACCTGTCCAAGGACTACAAGAAGTGGCTCAACGAACCCACATGCACGACCGACTGCCAGATCGCGGTGCTCACGAAGGAAATCGACAACTTCCGCATCGAATCGGAGCACAAGCTCACGGACCTCAAGGAGAAAACGGCCAACACGATCGCCAAGCTCCGCGAGCAGGAACAGAGCAATGAAGACCGCCTCCAGGCGCTGTACCAAAAGATCATCGCGGTCGTCGACAGCTCTCTCTCGCGTAAGGTGCTCGATTCGGCGTCGCAGGTCAAGGCCAAGATCGACGCCAAGGTTAAGGACGCCCCCACGGACGGCTCGTGGAAGTTGCCCTTCTTCCTGCTCGTCATCGGCCTCGGTGTCGCCTGGTTCTTCGGCTACAAGAAGTACCAAGAGCTTCGGAAGAGCCACCTGCTTTAGATGGTTATCAATGTACTTCATACGTGATAGCCTTTTCCCTCCTGGTCACGCTGAGCAGCATCAGCTCTCTGGCTTGTCTTAGCGCAGCGCGTTTTCTCGATATGGGACAATGATGGTCTGCTTGGCTCTCCTCGGCATGCACTGCTGGAGAGCATCGGTTCGTGCCAAGACTTGGATCGAACGCAACACGTACTCACCTGCAGTGCCCCTTCGTTCAAGTTACGATTGGCGGACGACGTGGAGATGGCGTTGCATTCGAGTCAATGAGGAATTTTGCGGTATTCGTGCTTCCTACGCCACCTGTGTCATCGTTGTGTACCAGAGGCTTCGGCGTCGCCGCTCGTTGATACGCGTGCGAATGAGCCCCATGAACTTTGGCCCACCCCGTCGACGTCGACAAGGTTGCTTTCGGTCGCTGCGCAGTGACCACAAACATACGCCAGTCGCTGGCAGCCATCCTTGGACTGATGCACCCACATGTGGCCCTGGCTCCCAGGCACAACTGTAATGACCAAATGGTTCCCGGTCGTTGATCCTGCCATGGGCACACTGTGGTGAGCGCGGATCCGACCGAGGTCCTGATAAAGCGCTTCAAGCGACGAGTCGTCCAGATCGGGAGCGCATCGAAGACGACGACGGTTCTAGTGCATGGACGTGCACGGCACCTCCTGCGGCCGCCAGAGCCAGGCAACGGCGCTGACGCCCGCCTCGGCCAGTGGGCGGTGGATACATGGACCTGCGTCTCGTCCAATGGGCTGTCGCCAGGTACCTCCTGCGACATTCGATATCTTCGAAGCATCGGGTGCTGGAGGTCTCGTCCAGGGCACCAATATTCCTCGATAAGCAACGGACGATGCACAAGGTCGTGTCTGTCCTGCTGCTGCTGGCGCTGGCCCTTGTCGCCGTGGCTCCCCAGAGAGATGCATTCGACACTGCTGATGAGGACCATGATGGCGTCCTTCAGCGGCGTGAGTTTGACGCGTGGTCGCTGCGGGTGCGCGAAGCCATCGACCCGTTGCTGGCCCCTGCACCCGGAGTCAAGCCCCTTGCCGCGAGCAACCGTGACCGTGATGACGAAGGTGCCAACACCGGCCTCAAGCGCGTGAAGAACAAAGTCAACAAGTTTTGGTCGGGCTTTGTGAGTGGCATCATCACCATCTGGGCCACGGAGGTTGGCGACAAGACCTTCTTCATCGCTGCAATTCTGTCCATGAAGCACGATCGCATCGTCGTCTTTGCCGGCGCCATTGGTGCACTCATTGTCATGACTGTGCTCTCCGTCGTGCTTGGTGGTGTCGCTGCCTTCTTCCTCCCTCCGCGCCTCACGCACTACGCTGGAGCTCTCCTTGTACTCGTTTCCCAATCTTCGAGGCGTGCTCACTGCTGGCTAGTTCGTCTTCTTTGGCGTCAAGATGCTTTACGACTCGCGCGAAATGAATGCCAA
>JNBR01000140.1:31835-51723 GCA_002081595.1 Achlya hypogyna
GCTATTTGACCACCTCATGCTAGCATTGCTCATGGATCTGACGACTAGTGGTCCCTCTGAAGAACTGACGGAAGTCGAGGAGGAGCTCGAGGGCAAAAAGAACGCCGAGGACGCCGAGTCCGTGGAGGGCGGCACGCCCGTTAGCCCCTCGGCCCACGAAGGCATGATGAAGGTCTTCTCCCAGGCGTTTTTCCTCACGTTCCTCGCCGAGTGGGGTGATCGGTCCCAGGTAACAACTCTCCATACGCTCATGGCCGCCGTTAAGACGAACGATGGCGTAGATTGCAACCATTACGCTCGCAGCCGCAAACGATGCCTTTGGCGGTACGTCTGGACGAGTTACGAACGTGGCAACTTACGCAATACGATCTAGTGACACTCGGTGCCATCCTCGGCCACTCAATGTGCACGGGTCTCGCCGTCGTCGGCGGCAAGTTCCTCGCGTCCCGCATCTCAGAGAAGACTGTGACGGTTGCGGGCGGCGTCCTCTTCCTCCTCTTCGCACTGCACTCGTTCGCCTTCGGTCCCCAGGAATAGTCGATAGAGATAGTACCGCGTCGCAACTTCTAACCACCAACGCGCATGATGTTCATACGACATTCGAACCAGGCGGTCCCAGCGACTGTATCAGCAAGACACTACCTGGAGATGAAATGCAACGGATGCGCGCACGCAAAGGGAGCCAAGCTGTCATGGTGGACCCTGGTCATAGATGTGATGAGTCGACTACCGCAACAACACCTCTGTACCTTCCTGCGTGCGTGCACTGGTCAGTTGCTTCGCCAGTCGTGGTGAGGGCGTCGGTGCCGGCGGCCATCGCCCGCGACCCCACACATCTTTCGGTCGCATGTGACTCCAATCTTGGGAAATGGCCCAATTAAAAAGAAATGATGAGGAAGTACTGTCTTTTGTATGCTCAATTAAATTTAGGAATAAAATTAGTACCACTTGAGCGAACATTCGACAGAAGCCGCCGTGCCACCAAGTTGATCGCCATGGTTCCTCCGCGCCTCGGCCGCATCCTTCGAGCAGCCCCCCGCGCGGCCGCGGCCGCTCGACACACTCGCCTCAGTGCTGCGGTTCGCGCATCCGCCTGCGTCTATCAGCCAGCTCGGATGCCATCTCTTCCGACGGTCTACTTGCGTGCGTTCTCCACGGAAACGCGCGATACGTCCGAGCTTACGTGCCCGCAATGCGGGGAGTCACTGAAGCTCGCGATCGCCGTCCCACGATCGACGTCGAGTGGAAATGCGTCGCCGGCGCCCTCGAACCTCACACCCCGCCAACTGGAACAGGGCGACATTGTCAACTGCGAGGGCTGCAAAACGTACTTCGCCGTCAAGGCTCTCGAGCCCCGCGGTAGCTCGATGTTTCACCAGCCCTCGTCTCAGTTCCAGTCAACGCCGCGGCTCCGTATTTCCAGTGCGTTCATGGCGCGCCGTCGCTCCATCGCTAAGTCCCTTTAGGCGATAGCGACTTCGACCGGCTCGTGAACGATAGCCAGCGTTCGCAGGCGCCGCCTGTGGCCTCGCCCAAAGTATTGACCCCGCGGGAGATCTATGACGGCTTGAACAAGTACGTGATCGGCCAAGAGAACGTCAAGAAGGCCCTTGCTGTCGGTGTCCACAACCACTACAAGCGGCTGAGCATGAATTTCAAGCCTAAAAGTGACGCCGATGAGAGCCACGCCAATTCTCCGCGCATCTCGGGCGTCGCCGATGAGCCCTCTGTGTACCAGAGCGTCAAGCACGGGATCCAGCTCGAGGCGATTGCCGTGCCCCCAAGCGCTCTGCAAGCCGACACGTCGGCGACGGTTTCGCCGGAAACGCCCAAACCCACGGATGACGACGCTGTTGAGATCGATAAGACCAACATCCTCGTCGTCGGGCCCACGGGCTCGGGCAAGACGCTCATGGCCAAGACCCTCGCGCGCCTCGCGCAGGTGCCGCTCGTGATTGCCGACGCCACTTGCCTCACTCAAGCGGGGTACGTCGGCGAAGATGTCGAGTCGATCTTGTACAAACTGTACCAAGCCGCCAACTTTGACCTCGAGGCCGCCCAGCGCGGCATCATTTACATCGACGAAATCGACAAGATCTCGCGCAAGAGCGAAAACGTCCGTGCGCACATGATCGGCGTCCTCACCATGTCCTCCTAGGTGAGCATCACGCGCGACGTGTCTGGTGAAGGGGTCCAGCAAGCGCTGCTGAAGATGCTTGAGGGCTGCACCGTCAATGTGCCCGAAAAAGGCGGGCGCAAGAACCCTCGCGGCGAGTTCATCGCCATCGACACAACCAACATCCTATTCATCTGCGGCGGGGCCTTCGCCGGCCTTGAGCACGTCGTGTCCCGGCGCACGGCGCAGGCATCCATCGGCTTCGAGTCGCAGATGAAGGACACTAAAGTGACGGACCTGGACCGTGTCGGCGAGCTGCTTTCGCTCTCCGAGCCGCAGGATCTCGTCGCGTACGGCCTCATCCCCGAGTTCGTCGGGCGCTTCCCAGTGCTCGTCAGCACTCTCGGCCTCACGCGGCCCGAGCTTGTGCGCGTCGTAAGCGAGCCCAAGAATAGCCTCATCAAGCAATACCGCGCGCTCTTTGCGCTGCACGACGTCGACTTCCACGTGACCACGTGCGGCCTCGACGCCATCGCGGAACTCGCCGTTCGGCGCAACACGGGTGCCCGCGGGCTCCGCGCCATCTTCGAACGCACGCTCATGGACACCATGTTTCACGTGCCCGACATGGCCCACGTCCGCGCTGTGTACGTCGATGCCGACGTCATCTTTGGCGTCAAGCCGCCCGTGCTCCTTCGGGGCGACGTGACTGTGGCACAGTACGAGGCCGAAAAGGACGAGGCGTTCGAGGTTGCGTACCCGAAAGCCGCCTAGACGAATGCCAAGCCTTACATGTGTCCTTTTCCATGTCTCTCCTTGTCGGCGGCAGCGGCGGGGGATGGTATTGGCCCATCGAAGTCGCTGGGCCACGCAAGTCGTCGAGAGAAAATGCACCAATGGGAGCGCTTGGATTCGAGCGATTTGATTGGCGGGTGTGGATCTTGAAACGGCGCCGCTTAAAATAGCGCGGCGAAGGCGGTTTTGACAGAGCGCAACTGCACGGGAGATGGTGCTGCCGGGCGTAAATGGCGAGGACGTGGACGTCCGTCGCGCCGAGGCTCGCCGCGCGCGCGACCAGGAGCGCGTCAAGAAGCTACACGACGGTCGACTGCGCAACATCGGCGTACGTGCACGGAGGCGGTGACCAAGGGCAGAGGTCTGAGACCGGACGTAGGCTGACATCGTTGGCGTCAAAAACCAGATTGCCGAGAAGCAGCAGCTTGCGCAGCAGCAAGCGGTCGAGGACGACAAGCAATGTACGCCCAATGCGATGGCGTGGACACTCATACGGCGCAGTCCAGGAACAGGAAGACCTCCGGCGGTACCTCATTCGTGTCGAGGCCGAAGAAACGCTTGCACGGCGCGACGAAGCTGCCAAGTTGCGTCGAGACTGGGCGGCGCAATCGCTTTCGCGGCATGAGCGCAAAGAAGCCGACATCGCGCGCAGCATCAAGGACCAGCCGCCCCTCAACGTGGACGCGTGCAACATCTCGTCGGCGCAAAAGTTCGACGGTGAAGACCGTGGTCGGCACGAGCGGCACCGGCTTCAGGCCGCACAGTGCCGCGACTGGACGCAATTGCAGCTGCAGGAGCGGCAGCAGCGAGCGCAGGCCGAGGCCGACGACGCTCGGGCGTACGCCGACACGATGGCCCACGTCAGTCGACTCCAACACGAAGCCGAGACCGACTACGAGCGCGAAAAGACCAAGCAGGCGCTCGAAGTCCGCAGGTTCAACGAGGCCCTCGCGGCCCAGCAGCGCCACGACGGTCTGCGGGCCAAGGCGCGCACGCACGATATGGACCAGAGCGAGATCTGCGCCACGCTCACCAGCGCCCTTGTGAGCGAGAACCCGCTGCAGGCAAAATTGGACGTCGGCCACCGCGTTCGCGTGGACCACTGGAAGGGGCTGTCGCCGGAGGAGGCCAAAGCGGTCGTGCTCTCGAACGAGCGGCTCTTGGCGGCCAACCAGGCCAAACGCGACGCCGACAAGGAGGCCGAGATGGAGGAGGCCCGCCGGCAAGAGCAGCTGCGGCGACAGATGGCCGAGTACGAGCACGACGCCGAAAAGCGCCGGGTGTACCATACGCTCGAGGTGCAGCAGACGCTCAAACGCCAGGCGGAAGAGGCCAAGGAACGGTACACCGCCGTCGCGAGAGGTCGGCGATCGATGTATCCATGTAGGGAGCGACGTCAGAAAGACCTTTCGCAGGGCAAGATAGAAAAAGGCTTCTTCAACTCGTTTGGCACGTCGTTCCGATAGATATTCTAAGCTAGTTATGTCCCTGTGGGTGCATCCTCGTTAAGTAGCGCGAGGACCGCGTCGAGCGCCGTGGCCGCGTGGGCGACGGCGGCCACGATCTCCGGCGTCGCCTCACGCGCAGCCTGTAGCCGCTTGATGGCGCGGCTCGTATCGAGCAGGTCGTCGGCCGTGCGCTTTCTCGGCGCGGGGGGGCAAACCGATGGTCGGCGGCCGTCGAACGTGGCGTCTTGCTGGACCTGGAGCTGCGCCAGACGGTCGCAGGCGTCGGGCTACATGGTGTTGTGAGGACTTAGTCGGCCAGAGAGCTACCGCAGTGGTCGGTGGGGCCAGGAGCAGGCCAAAATACTCGCGCAGTGTCGGCGCATGCTGTAACAGGAGCGCACGCACAGGGTCAGCGTCTGTGACCGCCACGTTGGAGGTCGCTAGAAAGGAGTGCAAGCCCTGGAGGCCTAGTGCCATGACGGGCCACGGCGACGGATAGGTAAGCAGTCTGGCGAAGAGGCCGCACAAAGTCTCGCGAACCATGTACTATCTCAGACATTAGAGGCCAAGGCGTTTGCCAGGGTGGTCATACGCAGTCGGCAACAGCGTCGACAGCCACGCGGACATCGGCGAGGAACGCCGCAAAGTGGGCCACGGCGATGCGGTGCCTCGGGGGCAGCCTGCACACGTGCTGCAACATCGCGAGGTACTCATTACCGCGGTTGCTTTTGAGCAATGTGTGCCGACGGAGTAGATCGAACGCACCATCCAGCACCCGCGCGGCCACAATTCTACGATGCCGCATCAGTCGCCGCGAGCGTAGGGCTGTCAGCACGAATCGCTCGGCGGTAGCGTCTTGACCATGGCCAATAGCCGGATTAGGAATGGGTGCAGGCAGAGCGCGACGGGGTGGTCTGCCGGCGTGGCTTGAGGGCGCAAAATGCCGCGGCACACCAGCAGCGCTGCGTCGAGCACGCGCCAGAGGGCAGCCGCAAGGTCCGCGTCGTCGTCGGCGCCGGCGGCCAGCACGTCGAGAGCAGTACCAAAACACTCGAAACACATGGCCAAGTAACCTTCGACGAAGTTCCCGCTTGTCATGTGCGCCGTTGCGGCGCCCGAGACCACGAGATGCTCCAGCAATTCGACGTTGGCCACAAGCGCCGGTGTGGCTTCGTGGTCCGGTCCGTCGGCGCACAGTGTGTTGACAGCCTCGAGCGCGCCAGCCAAGCACGTGGTCTACCGGCTGTCAGGCGGTCGTTCCCGGGGTAAAGCACCTGCTGCGCGGGCGAAAGCACATCAAAGAAACTTGCGAGTAGATCACGCAGGGCCGTGCGATCGTCAGCGGGACGTGGCAGCGCTTGAAAGGGTGTTGTGAGCATCTGCAGGATGCATTCGACGAAAGCGATGCCGGCCGGGTGGTTGCCCGCCCTACTCGCCGTGAACGAACGAGCAATGGCCAACGGGCGACGTACCAGAGGGTTTGAAACACGCGACGCCACACAAGCTGGCAGAGGCGCTCTTGGTAGACGCTGGCATGGAACGAATACGACAGCAGGTGGAGCTAGGACCACATCAGCGGTACCACGAACCATCGCGCACCTGGGTTCGGTAGACGTGAGCGGGCGGTGGGCCTACGAATACAAGCGCCACGGTGGGCTCGACGAGGAGCGTAATCAGGAGCGTTCGGCGCGGCGAGGGCAGCTGCGCGACCACAGTGCGGCCCCAGAGAAAGAGTTGGTCGAGGTACCGGGCAACAGTTGTCGCCTCAACCTGCCCAGGGCTGCCCACGCCGGGCTTCAGCAGCGCAAGGAGCTTGAACAAACCGCACGCGTCGCCGGGCGGGCTTTCAAGGCTTTCTACGAGCTGTGTAGCGACCCAGGGATGCAGCGAGGCCGCGGCCAAACGCGGTTGCTTGAGCGCTTTGTCCAAGACGCCAAGGGTGTCTTGGATTAGAAGGTCAAGGGTGTCGACGAGTTGAGTCTCCTGAGGCCTCGCAGCGAGCTGCGCTTGAAAGACCGCGGCAGCAGTAGTCCCCATGAACTCGACGGCGTCGTGAAACTGCGAAGGTCGAGAGGCATAGGTGGGACGAGTTAGACTCACCTTGTCGACGCTCACGTGGTCGGCAAAGCAGGCGAAGATGCTGGTGTACGCTTTAAAGAGCAGTCGCAGGGTCTATCGACGGGTCGACGTGATTGACGTTTGGCAGGGCGTACCTTGACCAGGTTGAGCGCGATGTCGGCTGTGGATGAGCTCATCTGCTGCTCGAGGCAAGTGAGTTGGCTGTGGACGGAACGCTGAAGGCTGTGGCAGAGCGTAGAAGCGAGGGTCGGTTCAGCTGCAGCAAACTGTGCTCGGTATGCTGTGCATAGCCTTGTGAGGTTCTATGGTAGGACGTCATTTACAACGCTCGTGGATAACAATGACGCGACCTTCCAGACACACGTGAGGAGTCCAAAATCCGGAGTCGGCTCGTCGGTGCGAGCAAAAGAAAGGAATCCCAGCCATGCGTCGCGACAATAAGCGATCGTAAGACGCGCGTCTTCGGACTCGGGCGGTGATGAGACATTGAAGAAGTACTCCGAAACTGTGCTGCAGAATTGAACAACGAAGAGCCGCCGAGCATCGTCCTGCGCTGTTTTCGCCAAAATGGCGTGAGTATCAAAGAAGACCGTGTTGATGAAACGCAGGTGTGGGATCTCGAATGTCGTTCGTGGCGTCGCGTACGTCTGCAGAGCAAACTGGCCAAGGCGCTGCTGGACGAGCGAGGCCTCTGCATCGGAGACCCCCACGACCTTGGCGATCATTGCCTGCATGATGCACACGGCGAGCTATCGCAATATCGTGAGCAACGTCAAGAATCCACACCACAAGGTTCACACGCACCGTGGTTTCGATTGCGGGGTCTTGCTCCACGTGTGCTTGGTACGCCGTGAACCCGCGCTCCATGGTGTCATCGGTAAGAAGGTCTACAAGTAGTGCCTGCGTGAAGCTATCGTCCACGGGGGCGACGTCCATCTCGGATCCAAGCGCGGGTGGGGGCGAGGCCATCGTCTTGGCGCCGATCTGGATCCCGCCAAATGCTCTCTCCACAATGACAGGTATTGATTGGCTAAAAACCACTGTAAACAACCAATAGCAGTTGAAAATTTACGTCGGTAAACGCGTTTATGGACCAATCGCGCTCCAGGGTTCTGATTTCCATGTGCAATCTTATTGGAATGCCGATGTTGGTCGCACTTGGCCGCCTCTCGGCGAGAGGACTTCGTCCTGCCGGCAATAGCAAGGCGCTACACAAGACTCTAGTTCATACATATGTCTGTCCATCACGGTTCATGACGGCTGAGCAGCCATGCTTATCGTCACAAGCGTTTCACCGCCAAGGTGGTATCGCATCCATCTTGTATCATCCGCCGAGCCTGGATGACCGCGTTATGGCCCTTGTGCTCCTCACCGCAGCACAGGTGTTCTCCAATGGAGCCACTACGCTCTTAAGCACCTCGCCGCTTCCGTCGCTGGTGTGCAGCACCCGAGGAGTGCGCCTTGGCCCACAGCCACCGCCATCGCCGCGTCGATGATGGTCGGGTCCGAATTTGAAATCCGGACATGTCCTGGGCGGTGGGGGGCCCTACCGGAACGGAGTGTGGCCGGGGCACTGGTTGAATAAAAAATGTCGTAGAGGCATTTGGCGTTTGTATGGTCGGGGGTAGGTGGAAAAAAATAGCGGTTCATCCGGATACGAGCGGAAGGTTCTCGACCAGTCAAGATCAGCTAGGGGCATTATCCGGACGATGCACTAGCTTGAAAATTGACTGGTCCCAAGCGGGGGTGGGCACAAGCACGCATTTTTCACTCGTCTTCTTCCAGTGTATTGCCCTAGTTGATCGATCATGGTATGGACGAGCGTAAGCAGCTCTGGGGAGCTCACGACGACGCTAGGCTCGCGACCTTCTTCACCCGTCTGCCTCCGAGGAGCGCTCCAAGCACAAGCTTAAGCGCCTGGTTCAGTCGCCCAACTCGTTCTTCATGGACGTCAAGTGCCCTGGTTGCTTCAACATGTACGATCCGAGTGATGCGGGCACCGTAAACTGATGGCGAATGTGATAGCACGACCGTCTTCAGCCACGCCCAGACCGTCGTTCTCTGCGGCTCGTGCTCGGTCATGCTCTGCCAGCCTACGGGCGGTAAGGCCCGCTTGACCGAGGGCTGCTCGTTCCGCAAGAAGACCGATTAAATGTAGTTCAGGCATGCCCAAGAGCTCCACGTCCGCTGTACAGGGACGCCCTTGGGGGTATAAGCAACGGGGCCATAACGTATGCTTGGCCGGGGTAACTCGACCGGGCTGCGTCTTGCGCTTTTGCTAACATTTGAAATGAAGAAGACGATGTTTATGCCTTGTGCCTGGACTTGATGTGTTTCCTCGCAAGCCAGCACAGATGCGTTCACGACGATATACGAACAGCCACCTTTTGCTACAATACTGCAATCAATTGTGCAGTAGTCCCAACGAACGTCATGTGCCAGGGGCCAACAGAGGAAGCAGACATTGCTCGTGAGCAGGAAGGTCGCTGGCCACCACGTTATCAGTCAGCTCTTGGCATGATGCCCGAGACCGGCAATAACGGCGTATTCTTGGGCTCCATCGATTTTAGGATGTCCCACTGGGTCATGAAGGGCAACCAAAAGCCACGTCGCCGCATCTCACACATGGCTCGAGGCCAAGCAGCATGGGAGCCAATGCTTCCCTGGAAACACGCAAAGGAACATGCCATGGAATGATTGCTTTAGGACGACGGGTTGTACATGTAGTGATACATTTGATCGTGCAGGCGGATGTGGTTCGTCGACTTGATCGTCGTGCCCTCGAGGCTCACTACGGATATCGGGTAAGACGGTGCCCTGCTGGACTCATGCCGTACCTTCCATATCGATGTCGTAGCTGAACTTCTTGTTGGCAACGAAGTGCAGGTTTCCCGTGACTACTTGCGAGCTGTTGACGGCAATCGGCTGCTTGAGAAGGAGCCGGCACTGGTACCAGTGCGTGCCAGTCTCGGACGGCGCCGTCGACAGCACAACCGTTGCTGTCGAACCGATGAAGTCGACCGTGAACCAGCAAGCCAGGCCATGGAGAATGGCTACAGTGGATGAATGAGCCCCGACTGCGAGGCTGGGACCACGTACACGTGCGATTGATGGTAAAGCGGAAAGGAATGTCGAAGCTGTGGAAGTCCTCGACGGCCATCGAGCCAAAGTCGAGCGTGTGCCACGCGGTCGTTCCCGAGACAAGAATGTTGGGGGAAAAGTACCCGACAACGGGCTGCGAGAAGTGGTTGTCCATGGCTTCGTCGACGAGAGAGCTCAAGTTGAGGCCATAAAAGTCACGCTGGCGCCAAAACGCCACCTTGGCCATTTGCTCCTGGTAGATGCTGTCGTCCGAGAAGGGCGCGACAAACATGGTGCCAATGGACGGAAACATGAGGCCGCCTGGCTTCATCCACTTGATGCGCCCCGTGACGTATGACTCGAGCATACGCTCGTGCACGAGAAAGAAGCCCATGGGCTCCGAAATGACGATGTCCACTGGTTCCGGCAGCTCGACTTCCTCGATCTTCCCACGGACGACCACGATGCGGTCTGCGAGACCGTTGTCCGCGAGGAGCTTGCGCGCACAGTCGGCCATGGCACTGAGCTCGACGGCGTAAACCCGCTTGGCTCCGGCCTTGACAGCAAAGTAGGCGAGGATGCCGGAGCCCGTGCCCACGTCGAGCACAACCTTCCCGGCAAAGTCGGCGGCGTTGGCCAGCATCGCGCGCTCGTAAGTGCTCGTGCGGACGTGATCCTGCAGCATGTTTTGTTGGTGTAGCAGCATGCCATAGTACTGCGAGAACGGGTTGTCTTCCTCTTCGTCCACGACCATGCTCACGTCCTTCGCTGCCATCTCACCACACAATACTGATCTCGAGCTTCAAGCAGTCAACCCGGTCGGATCGTTGCTAAAAATCGGATCATTGCTTTGTTTTTGCTTAGAATATTGGCATATTCGCTGGGCCTTGGTGCTATATAGTATACATCACCTACTGTACGAGCGTGTATGTCCTACATGTATACAGCTCAAACCACGACGGCCAAGGACAATGGCGAAGGAAGTGCAGACCATTTCGGTGGCACTATAGGCCAGCGGACGGGAATCTTTCTATAGTACGCTGTACTAAGCCGAGGAATTCGATCCGATACGTCTGAAGGCAGTGATGTTGGTGGATATGTCACAATTAAGGGCCTGCATGTGCCCTTTTGCTTCGAAACTACCCAAAGACAAGGCGATGGATCGTTGATAAAGCGGGGTGCCAACACTTGTGTACACATGTGTGGGTTTGACTAACAGCTCGAGCCTCTGTGGGCTGTTTCGATTGCTTTAGCCGAATCTTTTCGTAATGCCCCTCGCAATCAGAAACCGTGATGGTGTAGCGTACGAGGCCTTTGCTGGTCCTGGCCATGCTAGTGCCGTCTTGCGGCGCATTTGTCCACCTCCGGGAGAGGTCGGTCCTGATATACCACGCTCAAGGTCGCTTTGCAACGTTGCTTGGCAATAAGATCGCTCTTGATGGAACAATGTGCGATGTTTGAATATTTTCGGCAATTATCCGGGGTGGTACATTGAGTCTTCGAAATTTGCCTACGAAGTTCGAAGGTATACTCCAAGTTGGTGGCGCAAGGCGGCAGGATGGGTCGAATCCGCGCTCCAAGCTTCGAAGCCTACGAATCCGACGATGTATCCTTAGCGCACTCTGCGCCCATTCATGTGCATGTTTCACACCCTCCGTCTCCGATTGCGCGCTTCGCTCCCTCCTTCCTGGAAGGCGCTCCGGCTGTCGACGACCGAGGTGCAATGCAACGACCATTCATAATGGCTTACCGACTGATGTTGTAGCGGCCACCGATCTCATCCAGCACATCAAAACTTCGTGCGAGGTCAATGCCGTTCAGTCTACGCTCTCGAGCAGCGCGCACACCGCCCTCTTGGCGGAACTCTCATGCTCACCCTCTGGGGTTGTCGACGACACTGCCGAGCTCTCGCGCCTCTTAGGTCTCTGCCACGTTCAAACGTCAGCGGAGCTTGTGCGTAAGGTACATCATCACCTCGCGCACCGCCCTCTTATGGAATACAGGACGAGATGCTGCGAGCTCGGGCCAAAGCCGAAATGACCAAGGACGTGCAGGCGCGCGTGGCGGCCCTCGCCAGCGTCGAGCAAAAGGTCAAGGCTTGGGAGCGCGAACAGGCTGCCGCCGCTGAGGCGAAGAAGAAGGCCGAGGACGAGGCGGCCTCTAAGCGGAAGGCTGCCGAGGAAGCGGCCGCTCGTCAGGCAGCAAAGGACAAAGCCGACGCCGAAGCCAAAGAGGCAGCGGAAAAAGCTGCCACCGAGGCCAAGGAGGCTGCGGAAAAAGCTGCCGCTGACGCGACCGCCAAGGTTAAGGAAGACGCTGCAAAAGCCGCCGAGCCAGCGCCCGCAAGCCTCAGCCTCCCGGCGGCACCAGCGCCCGCCAAGAAGGAGGCGCACATCGTCGCAAGCGAAGCTCGCCTGCAGAAATGGCTAGCGGTCCAGGCCGCCAACGGCCCGATCCTCGAGAGCACGGACCCGAACGTTAAGAAGATTCGTATGAACGTTAAGAAGCAGGTTGGTGCCGGGTGGGCGCCCCTAAGCTCAGGCGCGGCTTAGATTGGCGAAGCTTGCAACCAAGTGGCCAACACGCCGGCTTCGATCCAGCTCGTGGTCAAAAAGCTCTGTCAAGTGCTCATGGTGCACCGCTCGCGCCGCCCTCGCGGGTTAACCAGCGTCGCTAGGATGCTCGCTCTGCCGGCCCCGAGTATCTCAACTTGTCCCTTGACACCCTTGCGGCGCGCCTCACGTCGCAAGTCAAAGTGCTCACCGAGATCCGGTACGTTGACGCTGGCGTTGGGGACGCTAAGCTGTGGCAGTTCGTGCTTTCCGTTGGCGCACGTCGCAAGCATGTGCAGTGTCCACACACCCGAGCTCGCCGACATGTTTGTGGCGCACTTGAACAAGGTGCAGCGGCTGCGTTGCAACGCTCACACGTGTGTAGCTGTGTCCGTTCACGGTGCCTTGCAGCCCCGCGCGGCAGCCCGGCCAGAGCGACGAAGAGTACACGACGGTGCTCGGTTGGGAGTGGGACACCGAAAATGGCAAGCGGACCATCGAATCGCCCGAGAAGTACCAGATGCGCATGAACATGGCGGTCGCGCTGCTCGCCGCGACGATGCAGGTACGATCCCAGTCACCAGCATCGTCTCATGCGCCTACAGACGACGCCGTACGACGGTAGTCCCCAGCCTGCCGGCCTCACCATCGAAGACTGCTGGACGTGGCTCGCCAACCTGGTCAACTCTAAACCCAACACTTTCACGGCCACAGTTGTGCTGTCGCTGCTCGAGGTACCGCCAAGGTGGTCGCACTCTGGCGATGCATGCGGTAGACGGCCGGCTTTCAACTCGCCCAGCGCTTCGGCCGCCAGTTCCAGAAGCTCTTGGAGCTCATCCAGCGCGATTTGCTGCCCCACCTCAGCCGGGTACGCGCCTGAAGGTCCCACGGATCTTTCTGAGCGACGCGTAGGAGGGCAAGACGGGCGCAGCCGCAAGCCTTGCGCGGCTGAACACGTTTCTCACAGACGGCCACGTGCGCAAGGAGCCCGAGGGCCGGTTGCCCAAGGAATCTGAGATCTCCAAGGCGGACGAAGAAGCCGCAGAGGGTGACAACAACTACGGCAACAGCAGCTACAACAATCGTGGCAGCGGCGGCGCCGGTCGCGGCCGGGGTCGGGGTCGGGGTGGATACCGCTGAGGAGAGCGTGAATGACACTACTGGTTTACTGCGAGCGGGCGAGCTTGTCGAGTTTGGCGAGTTGCGCGGCACGTGCCACTTCGGCCTTGGTGTTGCTACCCATGAACGCGACCGAGAGTGCGGTGCCCGTGTAGTAGACGGTGGAGAGGGGGAGTGTGTTGCGGAGCGTGGTCGGTGCAACGTCGCCCAGGCTTGTGGCGCCGTAGAGAATTGCATGCAGCGCTGAGAGAGCGAGCGCGGGACCGTCAAAGCTGCCCGTCGTCACGTAGGACTTGGTGCACACGATGGACGCACACGAAAGCAGCTTGATCATGGTTACCCATGCGAGGGCACCCACACCAATCGTTGAGACGGCGAGCCATAGCGAGAGGATTTCGAAGCCCAGAAGCGCATAGCCTAACTTGCCGAGAAAGCCCTACAGCGCGGTGGGTAAGTGAGCGTGCTGTGGCGAAGGGCAACCTTCCACAAGAGGTTAAACGCCGCGACTTCGTTCTGCGAGTGCGCAAGGTGTTCTAGTGAGGCATGCGTCTATCTGTGCAAGGAAGAGGGAATACCTTCGAGCGTGCTTGCGACCTGCTGGTCGAAGGACTCAAGAGAAGCTTCTTGCGTGATGCCAGCCAAGCGCCGCTGTCGACTGCGGAGACCCATTAAAGTTGACTGACAATTGCATTGCAATCGTTGGGAGATATGTGTGTTTTTAGACATGGCAGATGCCATATTTAAAAGGTAAGATATTGTTCTGGTGGATCTTTTGAAAGGACGTGCCATGCCCGCGACGAGCAAGGTGACAACGGCGTCGGCGATCTCGCTGCGTCCAAGCTACAAGAACAAGTGCGCCATGACAAACGTTGAGGGCAGTCTCTCACTTGATGGTGCCGGCTAGGCCAACAACGACCAAGATGAAGCAGATTATCTCAGCCGTCCTCCAGGAAAAGCTCGAGAACGTCCCATATCAGTCGGAACGCGCGTCGCAACTCACTAAGGAGATCGCTGACGCCGTGAAGCTCCAGCTCAAAGGTACGCTGTATGTCGATTGCGAAGCTAAGAAGTGTGAAGCGTGTGAATTTCCCCGGTGCAAGTACCTCGTTCAAGTCGTGATCGGCGAGCAGCGAGGCGAAGGCGTTCGGTCCGATGACCGTTGCAGCCTTAACGTTGACCCGGCAGTAGGATGGGCTGCCGATGCTTTTGGGACTCGGAGACGGATTGCTACGCGACTGAGACATACACGAACGTATGGCAGCTGTGGCAGCTTTGGCTAAGCGCGGACGTAGGACAGCTTGTTTTGCGTCGCGACAGCGTACAGCATCTACTTGTACTGATGTGCGCATGTCATTCATTCATTAACTTTAAACCACGGATCATCGTCTTCGTGACTATCGACGGGCGACTTCGGAGGTGATGACCTGCGTCGGCAGCCAGAGATCGTTGAACTCGAGAAGCGTGCAGAAGGCTGTGCTCTCAGCCATGCTTTTGAGCTGCCCTTCCTACGTGAGCTCACCTCGACACTTCCGCTGGCGGATTGCGCACTTCAATGACGCTTGTGGGCTGTATTTAGTGCGCTGAAACGGAGCATATATTTAGCATGGACCGCGCTCGCAAGGCGGAGCCGCATGCGAACGAGGCGACATGGACGCGAGAGCTGACCAAGAATCTCGAGGGCCACCTGAGCCGCATGAGCCACGCTGGGCCCTTCGTCGACACGGCGACGCCCAAGACGACAATGGGCAGCACGAGCAAGAAGCACCAGCTCAAGGAGGACCGTCTCGACGCCATCGAGGCGGAGAACCGGCGGCTGTTGGAGCGCATCGCGACGATCGCGCTGTCGACGGCCAAAGAAGGCGAAAAGCAGCCCAAGAAGAGTCTCCACGACGGCCAACGCAAGCGCGAGCAGCAGAAAATCTACCTCGAGAACCAGGTACGTCGCCACGATGGCAGCCCGTCGACGCGTGTCTAGGCACTCTTGAAGCGGCTGCAGACGGTCAAGCCTACGCTCAAGCAAGCCGACCCGAAGAAGGGCGGCAAATGGGTGCGTCCAGCGGAGCGGGCGGCACTTCATCTCCGAGTAGAAGCTCAAATTCGTCAAGAGCAAGGAACACCGCCTCAGCAGCCGCGAGCGGCGTGCCGACGCCGACGTGGCCACCAAGATCGCAGACGACGGTTCGGCAATCCACGTTAAGAAAGCGGGGCCGCGCAAGGGCCCTCGCTCGAGCAAGATTGTACCGGCAACCGCGGACGAAGAGCCACCGCCACGGGAAATCGTGCCCGAGCCCGATCCACCGCTCCCCGAATCGCCAAGTTCCGACAGCTTCGCCAACTGCATCCTTGTACATACCCCCGCTGGCGATGCCCCTCGAATACCGCCGGTCTTTGACGCTATGGAAGTTGCATGCGACGCAGGTGGCGAAAAGGAGCAAGTGGACAAAGGACTTTCGGAGCATACTGCTGCCACCGCCGACACAACGGCCATCGGCGCATCCGTGCCGTACGCGGTCGCCGCAAAGGCGCCCGAGTTGACCGCGGATGGCGCAACAATGCTTAACGCAGCCTCCGATGGTGCTCCCGTGCCGAACGTAGTCTCGGATAGCGCTGCTGTGCCAAGCGCAGCCGCTGATTACCAAGAGGATTGCGAAAACGATGGCTATGTCAACAAGATCGCTGCGGTCCCTTCCGTTGCGCCTGTTGCTGATGTCCCTCAGGACGCAGGCGTTAACCGAATAACTCGTGTGGTACTGGCCGTCGCTGGCGACGTGGCTGGTGTCGTGCTCTCGACGGGGCTCGAACACGCTGTCGTCGAGCGCTTGTCACCGCCCAAGCCGCAGGCGCCACCGCCTGAAGCGGTGTCAGTTCCAACGACGTCGAACGATGCGTCTTGCCCCAATCCAAGTCCCGCTGCAGATGAGACAATTATCACGGTCACGATCGGGGACGCGGCCAAACCAAGCTCGTCCGAGCGGGCCGACGGCTCGGCGCTGGAAAGTGCGGAGCCAACGCTCTCCGAGGAAAAATGCGCACTGCTAAAACTCTCTGGTGGAGACGCTCTCGGGCTTCGTAACAGCGGTGTGCAATCGGCGCAAGCACCACTTTTGGCATCCAGACAACTGGAGGAGCTGTCGGCTGCGATCGCGATGTCGGTAATGTCAACTGCCATGCACCATGTCGTGGCCGAACGGACGGTACCCGAGCCCGACGAGTACAGCGACGACGAGTCGCCTTCACAGGCGAGCTCTCCTCAAGCATCGGGTGCCGTCGACGCCACGCCGTTTCCGTCCGTCGAGCCTGTCGCTCGAGGTGCCATCATCTCCTCGACGCGGAGGTTGAAAGCCCTTGTAGGCTTTGCCACGGACTGCTACAGTACACATGAAGCGTCGGAGCTGAAACACGACGCCACGCCACCCGACGATGAGACGTACGAGGACGACACCAATGACTCCGACACCCTCGCGAGCAAACCGGAGCGACCAGCGACGGCCAGCGCCCGCGATGATGACCAGTATGAGGACGATACGAGCGGACCGGATACATTGGAGGTGGTTCGGCCGCCCCCCTCGGCAGGAAAGGTGCAAGAAATCGTGGGCGACAAATACGACGCCTACTCGGACGGAGCCGAAAACGACACCTACGACGACGATGAAGATATCGGTCGTGACAAGCCGAGAACCGCCATCGGCGCGACCCATTGGTCTACAACAGCTCAGTTTGACCCGACAAAAGATGACGAGCCAAGCGGCCCCGTCGACTCTGCAACGGGCAACGGGTCCCTGCTGGAGGACGCCTCCACAAAAGCGACCGACGTGCCAAGGGAAACGGAGGCGGATGACGAATACGAAGATGATGCCGAGGCTCAAGTCGCTGACGATGAACTTGCACCAGCGGCCTCACCACCCGCCAAGAAGGTCCAGGCGGGCGACGCCGACGCCTCGGCGCTGAACACCAGTGCCCCGGGAGACGCCGCGCACGACGATGAAATGTACGGGTGCGAATTCGACGACGAAGATGGCGGGCATGAAGACCATGTTGATGCATACGACAACGAGGACTTTGACGACGGCCACGGTGCTGCCTACGCCGAAGAGGCCTTTGACACATAGTATTTAACTTTTCCCCTGGCCGCCGTATCGTTTGCATAAAAGACCTCGATGGTGCCGTCCGACAGGAAACCAACAAACAGTAAATATAATTTATCGGATGAACAGTTGACGCTCCACACCATCACGCCCACGGATCAGCGCGATGACCTCCCTCAATTGTTCGTTGATCCGAATATGCTGGAACGAGCTGGAGCATGCAGCACGGACGAAGTTGTCGCTGTAGAGCCAAATCAATCACGCGGATGCGTCCAGTTGACAGGGCCAATGTTGCAATACGCGGATAAACCATACATTATCGAGCCCGCAGTCCAAGGGCTGCAGAAGACAGTATATTGTGATGCAATGTGAATTAAGAGGTAATTAAACTCTCTACTAACTACTCGGCGTCCGAGACGGGGTAAGGACTGAGATAGGTGCTGTCTTTGGTCTTTGGTGGCTAGTTGTCGAAGTATTCCTTGGACTTCCATTCGCGGTCGTGGTCTTGCTTATGTTGATGCGATTGACTTGAGAGGGCCTTGGCATCAACTTCGGTCCTCGTTCTCCCGCTCGCATTGCTTGGGGTTGCTTGTGGTGGCTCTTCCGGGGCATCGCAATTGCACCGCGCATGACCTTGTGGTATTATGCCTATGCAGTTTCTGGGTTGAAACAGTGTATGTCCCAGAGTTATGGTCGTTGATAGAGAGCAACTCTTGTCCCTATTTTACCGGCCAAATGGGAAGAGGCATCCACAGCCGCCAGTTGGGAAAGAGTATCGAACTTTTGCTCTATTGGCTCAAAATGAACACACACGGTATATTTGAGTCCCTGGAACGAACAGCTACTAATATAATCTAACGAACAGCAACTAAAATCATCTATTTGTGCATACTACCTCCGATCCAGAAATCATGGTATGTTTCTCGTGCTTTATGATCTAGAAGTTATGGTACACTCTCGTGTACAACGCAGCCAATAATATGACGGCAACGCAAGCGCTAAAACTTCATTTAACGCCATAATAGACACCTAGGTTAGCCGCCGTTGGCGGCAAGTATGCGGTCGCACGTATCGAGAGCCAACGTACAGCAGTGTCGGGACGACAAAAGGAGGCCGAAATGTCGAAGTCGGGCCATGTTGGAGTGCGGAATTTTTTAGTTGTTGCCACCAGCAGACGCCATAACGATCTCAAGGATGTGCTGCTGCGTATAAATGTGTTGTCCAGGACTAACTCGCCAAGGACCTCGAAGCTCGTGATCACACTCGAAATAAGCTCGTCCACAGACGCACACTCCTGCTGGTAGGTAAGACACTCAATTGCCCGGAAGTAGCCCAGGTCGAGGACATTCATGTCCGGGCTGTTGGGCGGGTGGAAGCGTAGTTGCAGGTCCTAGCCGCCCTCCGAGAGCGCCGCGACAATGGCCGGAATATTGTCGACACGGTGAGGCGTCGCGTTATCGTGCTGCAGCACGATCTTTAATGGACAATCAGGCCACATGTTGCGGATTGTAGTGATGACGTGCTGTACCAACAAGTCGGCTTAGACTTCCTTATTGACGTGGATTTGGTGGGGACGGTGCCCCACGGCCGGATTCGCGATGATCACTGCGCAGATGTGTGCTCAACAATTGGCCACATGACAATCTAAACCGTGGCATAAGCGAAGTGGTGGCCACAAGATAGCACGTTCACATTCATCAAACCCGTTGCGCGGGCGAGAAACAGCGCACAAGAACTTCACACGAATGATATGGTTCTTGTGGCGTACGAATCGGTGCTGCGTTTGCTCGTGTCGGATTAATTATCCCTTTTGTTTTTATCACATAAGTCGACCCACTTTTCGTCAAGAAGGACTACATCGTGCATGGTGATGAAGGTGCCATCAGCACTGAATGAATTTGGCCAATAGATTTCGCAATTTGTAGTGATTTATAAATGATTGGCAATTTTGCAAGTTGAACACCGCCGCGTCGCCTACTCTACGCGCACATGGTTTTTTTGACTCAGATACTGTCTTTGAAGGCTTACTCTGTATTTCGAAGTCTACACTGCTGCTTCGCTTCGAATTGTGTGCCAGGACATTTCGCTATCGCTCAGCTGGATGGGGTCAGGCACAAAGCTGCTCTCCTTGCAGAGCTGGGCTGTAGCAATCGAATGAAACTTTTCGCGTTCGATTTAAATGAAAAATGAGCTCAGAGGGAGCTGTTTTAAGAAACATACCCTAACTTCTGGATCGGAGGTAGTACACCTTTTTTCATTTAAATTGGGTGAACTTCCACCATTTTTCGCCAGATTCCATCCCAATTCGCCAGATTCCATCCCAATTCACCAGATTCCACGCCATTTCTCCACTTTCCATTTGATTTCGCCACTTTCAATTCCAATTCATCGCTTTCAGGTCAATTTCGCCAGTTTCCATTCAATTTCACAATTCTTCAAGTTTAAATTCAGTGGGCACAACTGAATTCCGATTATATCAGCAGAAATTCAGCGACACTACGAATGTGATTGGTATAAGCTCTTTGTAATTCCATATCACGCAGTCGCAATTTTCCATCGAAATGTTCACGCAACCTGCCAACAACTTGCTCGCCAGTGCCCCCTCGACGCCTG